>CAUYPK010032423.1:0-10397 GCA_963574355.1 Loris lydekkerianus | reverse complement strand
CACTGGCCCGACCCTGTCACTCACCTCTTCCCCCACCTTCTTTCCCTGCCCCTTCTCTACAATAAAAAAATAAATAAATGCACAAAAAAAAAAAAAAAAAGAAAATTGTCCCTAGGCAGGGAGCCAGAGCAAATGTGGACCTCTTTTTATGAATTTGCCTCTGTCAATGATCAATCTTGCACTGCGTATGGTCCAATACGTAAAAGCAGCAGCCTGAAATATTTTGTTCAGTTTTATCATTATGGGCGGATTAATCCTATACCAGTTAGTCTATCAAGGCCAAAAGCAAAAACCTCTTATGCATATTATTTTAAACTGTTTTTGTTCTTTCTCTCAATTTATACTTCTCCTTTTCTACCCTCAATCCCAATTTGTGTAATTTATGAGCCTGAGTAGAACGCATATATGGTACTAAAAATTTTTGATGAATGCCATAGACCAGGCATCCTCAAACTTTTTAAACAGGGGGCCAATTCACTGTCCCTCAGACTGTTGGAGGGCCAAACTATAGTTTAAAAAAAAAAAACTATGAACAAATTCCTATGCACACTGTACATCTCTTATTTTGAAGTAAAAAACAAAACGGGAACAAATACAATTCACACGCTTCATGTGGCCCGCGGGTCACAGTTTGAGGACCCCTGCTATAGACTTTTAAGATCTTACAATGATGACAGAACACTCTGAAAGTATTAATATAATCATAGGTTTTATAGAGTTTCTATAAAGTTTATATATATGTAAGTTTAAACAAAAATATTTTACATTTATTTTTTAAGAGTCTATTCTCCCATAATTATTTTCCTGTTTCAAGGACAAGCAAAATGTCAGCAATATCCTGCTACCATGCTACTTTTCACATTCCTTCCATTGTTAAAGTATGTTTGCTTATTTTTATTCAAGACAAAATAAAAAGAATAAAAAATTGAGAAAATCTCAAATAACCAAAATTCTTCCCATTTCCCAATTTTTGAAGTTGGTGTAATCTCATTGCCATAAAACCATAAGAAGTATAAAGGTCTTCTTCCTAGTTATATTTAAAAACTGTAGAAACATCTATTGGTCCCCAGATAAACTACAAAAGATTTAAATAAGAAATCAAAGTAAACATAATAAAGTTAAATGTTTTTAAAAACATTTACATGAAATGGATGAAGTCCTACAAATGAAACACATTTCTGCCCAGCATAGGTTTCTCAATTGATCTAAATACTACATATGTTCACTCAAATGCTTAGCAACAGGAAGAGCTAACTCATCCTTTAGGAACAGTTCCTGGGGTGCATAATACTTTCAAGGGTCCACAGAAATGTTTTAACTTCTTTTAAAATCAGAAGAGTAAGTTAAAATTTAGGTCAAAGAAAATGTTTAACATACAATCTTAATACATACTAACATATCATAAAACATACCGTATATACTCGAGTATAAGCAGAGTTTTTCCGGCACAAAATTTGTGCTGAGTTCGGGTTTTTCGGCACAAATTTTGTGCCGAAAAAACTCAGCTTATACTCGAGTATATACTCGACTCTAACAACAAATTTTGTGCCGGAAAAAACTCAGCTTATATTCGAGTATATATGGTAATTTTATTTGTGTGTGCATGTGTGTGGAGATAAACATAAATTGACAACTATTTTCAATTTGCTAGAAATTTCAATCTCTCACCAGAAAACTTAAAATTCCCTGATTCTAGGGTGGGAGGTCCCAGATATTTTTCACTAGACTAGATTAGGCATTCTTCCCTCTTGGTTCCAGGAGCCACTAGTATCAGCCGTGACCCATTTCTCTCTCTGATCTTTTTGGTCACTTGCACAGCATTTTGGCTGGCTGGTAATTTAAGATATTGGGCAGAAGGGCTGGGTGCAGAGGCTTAAGCCTATAAATCTAGCACTTTGGGAGACCAAAGCCAGTGGATTGCTTCAGCTTAGGCATTCAAGACCAGCCTGAGCAACAGTGAGACCCCATCACCACTAAAAAAAATAGAAAAGCTAGCCAGGCATTATGGCAGACACTTGAGGTCCCAGCTACTTGGGAGGCTGAATCAGGAGGATTGCTTGAGCCCAAGAGATTAAGGTTGGTGTGAGGTATGATGATGCCATTGTACACTACCAAGGGCAACAGAGTGAGACTCTAACAACAAAAAAAAATATATTATAGTACAGAGAGAGAGAGGAGAGAGAGAAGATAGTATTCTGGGTAGCTAGGTATCTCTGTGGCCTCTTTAGGTTACCAGGTAATAGATGTTATCTTTATGGCTGCTACACATCTGCTTTACATTTGCTTTCAACAATAGACAGATGGACTTGGTTATCTTGGTATCCCTTTCGATTTCAATGCTCTCAATCTCTTTCAAATAGCCCATAAAATAACATGTTTCTATCTAAGGAGTGGCTTCCAACCCAGAGCCCATTTGTGGAGCCAACATAAAGTCTCAAACCTTAGTTGACTTAGGCTAATAATTTCACTAATTTCCCCAAGGTTCTCTTTTCTCCAAGGTTCTCTTAACTACTTATCATTCATAGCTGTTCACCCAAGTGATTTCTACATTTAAATCATCACATTTTCATAATGACAGAAATATTCTATGATTCAGAGCAACCAACACAATTCTCAACAAAGGAAAAGAACACTGTTGAACTTCCTAGATCTGCCCTCCACTTGCCATAATTGTTATCAGTCACAAAGTCTGACCCATTTTTTTTTAATTTTTAAATGTTTTATATATCAGATTTCAATGTACAGTTGGCCCATAAACAGCACGAGTTTGAACTACACAGGTCAGCTTATACGCAGATTTTTTTCCAATAAATATTTCAGAAACATTTTTTGGAGATCTGGGACAATATGAAAAAATCTGCAGAACTAGCCTAGAATTATCAAAAAATTAAGAAAATGGAATGTCATGAATGTATAAAATACACATATATGTAGACATTAGTCTATTTTATCATTTACTGTTACTAAGTATATACAAATCTATTATGAGAAATTAAAATTTATCAAAACTTATGCATACAGTTAAAGACTGTGCATGGTGCGGTTTATAGTTGAGAGACATGTAAACAAACAAAGATGCATTAAGTCATAGCTGCATAAAATTAACTGCAGCATGTGCTGAAACAACTGTAATAATTTTGTAGCCACCTCCTGTTACTGTTGTGGTGAGTTCAAGTGTTCTGAGTCTTCACCCTGTGATGTTAAATGATCTTCTCAGGAGCAGTTTGTCTCTCCAATAAATTGGCTATTGGTTGAAAACCATCTGAGTATACACAGACCCCTGCAGTTCAAATCCTGGTCATTGGAGAATCAACAGTATTTCCGTAAAGTTACAGGGAATGGGCCTGCCTCTTCTGCCTCCCTTCCCACCTCCTACACCTTTTCTGCTCTTGGCAGGCCCATAAAGCAAGCCTCCTATTCCTCAGGCTATTAAATAGCAACATGAAGATGAGGCGGATGAAGACCTTTATGATGAGCCACTTCCATATAATGAATAGTGAATATATCTTCTCTTTCTTATGATTTTCTCAGTAACATTTTCTTTCTCTAGCTTACTTTATTATAAAAACATAGTATACAATACATATAATATACATATAATCAAATGTTTATGTTATCATAAGGTTTCCAGTACACAGCAGGCTATTAGTAGTTAAGTTTGGGGGGGATTCAAAAGTTATTTGAGGCTTTCTACTTTTCTGGAGAAGTGTGCCCTATCCCTGCATTGTTCAAGAGTCAACTGTATTTCATTTGGATTGCAGATTACAGACTAAAAATGTGTTAAACTAGCATTTTTCAGGATAGTTCAAGCATTGCCCATTTCATAAAACTTTTCACAAACAAGTAAAAATTAAACCCTGTCATGCAATTTGCTTATGATTTAGATAAACAAAGGTGGCACTTTCTCTGCAATAGGCCAAACAGTAAATATTTTAGGCTTTGTGAGCCAGAGTCCCTATTAAAACAACTCAAATCTACTACTGCACTATGAAAGCAGTCATAGATAATATGTAAACAAGCGGGCATGGCAGTCCCAATAAAACATTATTTACAAAACCAAGTTGCCAGCTGCATTTGGCCTGCACACCATAGTCTCCAACCCCTGCTTTAAAGGGTACTTCTCAATCTTGCATACAACTAATCATATGGGATCTTAATACAGGTTTTGATTCAGTAGGTCTGAGTGGGGACTGAGATTTTGCATTTCTAACAACATCACAGTTGACAGTGAAGCTGCTCTGAGAATCATATATTTGAGTAGCAAGGTTTTGATAAGCTCTGTGAGAAGAGGGGTACTTTCTGATTATTAGTATTTACTGGCTCAGCACCTGTAGCTCAAGTGGCTAAGGTGCCAACCACATACACCAGAGCTGTTGGGTACGAATCCAACCCGGGCCTGCCAAACAACAATGACAACTACAACCAAAAAATAGCCAGGTGTTGTTGCAGGTGCCTGTAGTCCCAGCTACTTGGGAGGCTAAGGCAAGAGAATCTCTTAAGTCCAGAAGTTGGAGGTTGCTGTGAGCTGTGATGCCACAGCACTCTACCCAAGGTGAAAGCTTGAGGCTCTGTCTCAAAAAAAGAAAAAAGAATAAGAAAAATATTTACTGTGTGGCCTCAGTGACTAGAACAGTGCCTGACATAAAATAAAGCACTCAATAAATATTTAAGGAACAGATGAATAAAGAATAAACTTGTAACCAGAACGTCATGTTCAGCCGTATGCCATTCATAAGTGTGCCATCTTTTATAAAACTCATTCTGCTTACCTTAGCATTTAAGCTTACCAAATTAAGAGTCTCTCTAAAATTTCCCATTAAGGTTACAAATTAAATCCACACTCTTGGTCCAGGTACACAGAACAAGAGCTAGTTCTTCACAAATTCATTCCAAACTCTTCTATGTTCATCCATAACAATCATCTTATATTTCCTAAGCATTCCATGTTCCTTATACCTCAAGGTCTTTGCACATATTCCCTTTCTTGATAGGAACATCCTTCCCTAATCCTTTAAGTCTATACATAAACATCACTTCTTCAGAAAACAGTGCAATAAAGACCTTTACCTTTTCCTTACCCCTTTTCCTCGCTCTACATGCAGCCTTCTATTTCAGCCCTGTGTGTCTTCTTCAAAGTACTAACCATACTTTATAGTCACAGTCAAGCATTTTAATGACAGGGATACATTCTGAAAAATGGGCGAACATCATAGTATGTGCTTTACATAAACCTAGATGGCATGGCCCTCTACATACCTACTGCTCCTAGGCTACAAACCTGTATAGCATATTACTGTACTGAATACTGTAGGCAACTATAACAAAATGGCAAGTGTTTATATACCTAAACATATCTAAACATGCAGGTCAGGTATGGTAGCTCATGCCTATAGCTTGAAGGATAGATTGAAGCCGGGAGTTTGAGACTAGTCTGGGCAATATAGTAAGACGCAATCTCTACAAAAAAAATTATTTTCATTAGCCATGAGTGGCAGTGTGCACCCATAGTCCTAACTATTTGGGAGGCAAAGACAAGAAGATGTCACTTAAGCCCAGGAGTTCATAGTATAGCTATGATCACTATGATCACACCAATGCACTCCAGCAAAGGCAACAGAGCAAGACCCCATCTCCTCACAAAAAGGAAAACCACACAGAAAAGGTACAGTACAATACGGTATAAAAAGTTAAAAATGGTACACCTATACAAGGCACTTACCGAGAATACACCTTATAGGAGAAGTTGCTCTGGGTAAGTTAGCGAGTGGTGAATGAATGTGAAGGCCTAGGACTTTACTGTACAGTACTATAGACTTTATAAAACTGTACCCTTAGGCTACACTAAATTGATCAAAAATGCATTTTTCTTTCTTCATTAATAAATTTATCTTAGATTACTATAACTTTTTTACATTATAAACTTAATTTTTTTAAGACTTTTTGACTCTAACACAGCTTAAAACAAATATATTGTATAGCTATATAAAAATGCTTTCTTTCCTTACATCCTTATTCTATAAGCATTTTTCTGTTTAAAAAAGCTTTATTCTTTTTAGTTTTAATTTTTTTGTTAAAAACTAAAACACAAACATACACATTAGCCTAGGCCTACACAGGATCAGGATCAACAAGATGTCACTAGGCTGTAGGAATTTTTCAGCTCCATTATAGCTTTAGGGGACTACCCTCATATATGCACTCCTCATTGACTAAAACATTATCTTGCAGCACAAGACTGTATTTTGTGTACTTATATACTAACTTTTAAAATTCCACTTACTCTACTAGAATGTAAACTCAAGAACTATATTTACTTCATTCACTACTGAATCCCTACCAGCACAGCACAGTTCCTGACATACGTAGGCACAAGTTTACATCTATTGATTATTTATTTTCATAAAGAAATTCCTTTGATATCCTATTTTTTTACAATGCATATACCTAAGGCACCTACCCAGCTTAAAAATACTGCCTTGTATCTCACTGGAGCCACAACACCCAAATTAGAACTTCATAGTGCTACCCTGTCAATAATAGCTAAGTAGATCAAATAGCTGATTAGACACATTTGACTCTCTCTCTCTCTCTCTCTCTCTCTCTCTGTCTATTTTTAGAACTGGGACTGTAACTTTGGTCTCTATATACCGGTTATGCTAATAGATTAACTAAGTAGTAGTGGTAGATAACGATCATAGGTAACTATCTTTGGTCATGTGTATCTAAAAGCAAAGTAAATTCATAAACTGTAAAGAAGGAAGAAATATGTAGACAGAAGCAAGCAAAAAAGATGAAGACAGTACTACCTAGGTTCCCAATGGCTTTACTTTTGGCAAGTTCCAATTCTTCATGAAGCCAATTTGTTCTGTGAAATTTCAGCAATAATCCCAATATCCTTCCACATTTTTATCTTTAGATAGATAGAAATAGGTTTGTGATATTTACAACCAAAAGAATACTAAAAACATCATAGCACTTTTTCTAACTAAATACATCCAACACATAAAGACCATATAGAAGCAAAAATATAGCTCAAAAAGTGTGTCAAAATTACAAGAGGAAATGTTAAATTGAAGAATCCTCAAGTTTTCAGTAACTAGAGTCTAGTAATCACAGGCATAAATATTATAAAATAGATTATATTTTGAGTGAAAGGATTAACACTATCAAAAAATGAACATAGTTATATTAAGACAAATCTTAAAACAAATAAATACTTCAAGTTCTCCCGGGAAAAATTAGCCATGAATGAACTCTTAGTTCCAAAATTCTTCAAAAGAACTCATACTAGGCCGTGCCCTAAACTACATTCTCAAAGTAAAAAATTAACAATTCTTGAAATTAGCTGATTGAGATAAATATTTCTTTAACTCAAAAGAAACAGGAAAAGAAAGAAAAATGCTGTCCAATATTTGGAATAAAAACAAACTTGAGAAGAGAAGAATAAGAAAACATCACAACCAACTGGAATTTTATTGCTCATACATATGGGGAAGATGTGAAAAGCCATAGGTATGAATAGGTATGAGCCAACAGACTCCCTAAGAATCTCCTACAAGCCAATCACCTCAAAATGTGAATCAAATCTGGTCACCCATGCAGCCAACTATTCTTTAAAGTAATTGCTAATTGAATAATCCACGTTTTTGTTTAGGAAGTTAAAATGGAAATGGCAAAATCCTAGCAGTTTTCTTTAATAGCCCTATTCAAAGTATCCATTATTTTCTAAGCAGCAAATGAAAATGTCAAAAACATTCTTGCTGTAGATATTTAGTTGTTTTCTGCCAAATTAATGAAAGGAAAATATTGCACTTTGAATTGGTTAATTACCATGAATCCTTCTGCAAAGGGCTCCAGCTTGTAGAATTAAGCCAGCTTTAGTTGGCACATTGCCCTAATATTCATGGAGACTAGACTATAGGCTCCACTGTATTCAAGAGACATTTAGCTTTTGGCATCATTCATCAGCTTACAAATCATCCATCCTAACCACTATAGACATTCAACTGTCTAAAATAAACAGGGCAGAAAGCACCTGCATTTAATGGGAATGCACCACATTCTGCTTCCTTTCTTTTTTTTTTTTTTTTAAAGAGACAGAGTCTCACTTTGTTGCCCTCAGTAGAGTACCGTGACATTACAGCTCACAGCAACCTCCAGCTCTTGTTGGGCTTCGGCATTCTCTTGCCTCAGCTTCTCAAGTAGCTGGGACCACAGGCACCCACCACAACGCCTGGCTATTTTTTGTTGCAGTTTGGCCAGGGCTGAGTTTGAACCCTCCACCCTCAGTATATGGGGCTGGCACCCTATTCACTGAGCCACATTCTGCTTCTTTGAAATTTTAAGAGCTAGACGTGGAATACAAAAATGAACAAGAATACCCTGATTTGCATATCTTCCAGAAGCTAGAGCTACTTCAACAAAAAGCCTCTGGTGACAAAGCTACTTCAAGGAAATCCTCTAAGAAGGCAACTTCAAGCAAGGGAGAACTTGGACAAGTTCTTTTTCCTCAATTTTAGGTCAGGATTAATAAAGTTATTTCAGGTATAGGCTTTTTAGGAATCCATGAACAGATTCCCCACCCCCCACCCCACCCCACCCCACCCTGCCATTGCCTAGGATTTGAAATAAGTGCTGATGTGCATATTTTCAGAATCTGATGCAAAATCCATTGCATATTCAACCCAACTCTATGCCTCCTTTCTCCTTATGATTCCCTTCCCTTCAGAAATTGCAAAATCTAGAAGGACCTCTATGTCAAATAACATATCAGATAAACTTCCTTTAAAATTAGATAGGAAAATGGTTCTCAATTTTTTGAAAACTATATTCCACCAATCTTTCTATGTGGGAAAGAATGGGTAGAAAGATGGAGACAGAAACAAAACTGTGATTTCTCACTTCTTTTTCCTCTCTCTCTAAATAGAAGATCCAAAATCAAGAGAGATAAATACTATTAAATCTAAGAATGCAAGCTGGGTTCTCCAAGATGTTCTTCATTTGGTCATAGTAAGAATTCTAGGCTCCAATGTCCATCTTCATACATACCATCCTCATACACATTCTTCCATCAGGGAGTAGGAAGGGCACAGAAGCCAACAACTTGATCCTTCAAAGGGTCACTCAGCCCCAACCACACTATTATATACTTACTTTCACATCTACATGTTATGACAAATGCAAAATTAGCAGGCAATGTTTTTTATGACTGACAAAATATCCCCATAAATCCCTAACCAAAAACATTTAGAAAAAATTAGGCATTCAGGATTTTAGAACTTGGTATAAGAAATCTGTATCTATCTTTAAACAAATTGGAGCTTGTCCAGGAGGATAACCAGGATGCTTAAAGTGTTTAGAACTATCAGAAATACGGTATAAAGACAAATGAAGTACAAAAAAGAGAAATACGGTAAAAAGACAAATGAAGTACAAAAAAGAGAAAGGAACAAAGAACAGATGGGAGAACAAACAGCAAGATAAGCGACAAAAGGAACCATCAAAAATCACAGTAGTAAATGTAAACACTCCAGAGAAAAGGCCGAGATTAACACTGTCTTGAAAAAACACAACAGTGTATTTTTGAAGCTGCTTCAATTCCCCCGGGGGTTCTCCTCATAAAATATTCACCCAGACCAATTTATTCAAGAGTTTTCCCTGCACTCTCTTCTAGTATTTTTATAGTTTCATGTCTTAAGTTTAAATCTTTAATCCAGTGAAAGCCTATCTTATTTAATGGTGAAAGGTGTGGGTCCAGTTTCAGTCTTCTACAGGTTGCCAGCCAGCAGTTTCAAAAATACACTGTTGGGACCTGATCAAACTAAAAAGCTTCTTCACAGCCGAGAACACGGGAAGTAAAGCAAGGAGACAGCCCTCTCAGAATGGGAGATATTTGCAGGTTATGTCTCCAACAAAGGTTTAATAACCAGAATCCACAAAGAACTCAAATGTATAAGCAAGAAAAGAACAAGTGATCCCATCACAGCCTGGGCAAGGGACTAGAAGAGAAACTTCTCTGAAAAAGACAGTCGCATGGCCTACGGACATATGAAAAAATGCTCATCATCCTTAATCGTCAGAGAAATGCAAATCAAAACTACTTTGAGATATCATCTAACTCCAGTCAGATTAGCCCATATCACAAAATCCCAAGATCAGAGATGTTGGCGTGGATGTGGAGAAAAGGGAACACTTCTACACTGCTGGTGGGAATGCAAATTAATATGTTCCTTTTGGAAAGATGTTTGGAAAACATTTAGAGATCTAAAAATAGATCTGCCATTCAATCCTATAATTCCTCTACTAGGTATATACCCAGAAGACCAAAAATCACATTATAACAAAGATATTTGTACCAGAATGTTTATTGCAGCCCAATTCATAATTGCTAAGTCATG
>CAUYPK010032422.1:0-70226 GCA_963574355.1 Loris lydekkerianus | reverse complement strand
GATTATACTTCCAATTCTACATGAATTTCCACTTTAAATATTTGAAATTATAAATTACATAATACATTACAAAATCTCATGCACTTAAGAGTTTTTTCTCTGTAGGGAGATTTTGTATAGTTGATGCTATTTCAGAACTTGTTATAGGCCTGTTCAGCATTTCCACTTTGTTCTGGCTAAGTCTTGGTGGGTGGCGTACTTCCAGTTATTGGCTGATTTCTTTCAGATTTTCATATTTGTGAGAGTAGAGTTCCTTGTAGTATTCATTAAGGATTTTTTGAATTTCTGAGGGGTCTGTTGTTATTTCATCATTACCTGTAAAGGTCACTATTATCTGAAAATGAAAGTAAGCATTTTAGAGTGTCACAGAGTATCAAAGCTGGAAGAATGTTAAAAGATATACACTATAACTACTTTTAAAAATATTAAGTATATTTCAGAATAAAATACAGAAAAGTTGCAAAGACAGTACAAAGTGTTCCTGAATACCCTGTACCGTTTCCTCTATTGTGTTTTTCATCACTATTATACATTTGTTACAAATAAGAAAGAAATATTGATGCATGGTCATTAACTAAATCTTTTGAGAGTTTATTAATTTTGTTCAACTATTGTTATTCTGTTGTGAAATCTCATTTGGGATATATTTAATTGTCTCCTTAGGATCCTCTGAGCAGTAATTATTTCTCACACATTTCATGTTTTTGATGAGTTGACAGTTTTGATAATGTTGGTCAGTTTTTATTTTTTATTTTTATTTTTTTCATTAGTGTCATAGTTTTCATTGCAAAGATTATACACCTCCTTGGTTATACGTCTTTATGGGTAATTTTTATAGCTGTTGTAATGGGATTGTACTTTGAGGGTTTTTTTTTTTTTTTTTTTTTTTTTAGCTAGTTTGTAATAGAAGTATAGAAAAGCTGCACATTTTTTGTATGTTGATTTTGTTTCCTGCAACTTTATTGTATTTATTCATCGGTTCTAAGAAGTTTTTGGTACAATCTTAAGGTTTTTAACATGTAACATCAAGTCATCTAAAAACAAGAAAAATCTGACTTCCTTTTTTCTAATTTGGATGTCCTGATTTATTTATTTTCCTCAGTTACTATGGCTAGAACTTTCAGTACTATGTTGTTTAAGAGTGATGAAAGTGGGTATCTGTATCTTTTTCCAGTACTTAGAGGAAACACATTCAATATTTGTAGCTTAATATATTTTCTAACCTGGAAATGGTCCTATGTGCTGATGAGAAGAATATGTATCTTTTATCTGTTGGATAAATTATTTCATAAATATCTGTTAGCTCCATAAGTGGTCTAAAAATCAAATTTATGTCCTATTTTTCTTGGTTGATTTTCTGTACAGATAATTTGTTCAATGTTGAAAGTGGGATCTCCAGCTATTATAGTATTGGGGTTATCTCTCTCTTTAGATATAGTATTATTTGCTTTTTGTATTTGGGTATCAGATTTTGGATGTATATATTTGGAATTGTTAAATATTCTTTTTGAAGTTATTACTTTATCTTTGTATAATGACTTTCTTTGTCTTTTTTATAGTTTTTTGAATTAACAACCATATTATTTGATATAAATATAGGTACTTCTGCTTGGTTTTGGTTTTCATTTGTGTGAAACGCCTTTTTTTATCCCTCTGCTTTAAGCCTATGTATGTTTTTATAGGTGAAGAGAGTTTCCTGAAGACAGCATATAGTTAGGTCTTGAATTTTACCCTCTTCTCACCCCTTTAAGCCAGTTTATTTCTTTAATTAAGGAGTTTAAAATATTTAAACTCAAGATTTTTATTTTTATGTGCCATTTTTAAAACAGGTTAGTTTGTATATCCTTTATTCTTTTCTTTCCTTGATTGTTTATATTGCTAATTCATGGTTTTATGTAAGGTTAGGTTTGGTTTCTTCTCTTTCTCATCTGCTTTGCCGGTGAGCTTCATAACTTTATGCATTGTCATGATGGCAGTTATTTTTCTCCACTTCTAAATGTATAAGTCCCTTAACCATTTCTTATAAGACCAGGCCATGGTGGATGATTTCTACTAGTTTTTGCCTGCCTGGAAAAGACTTTAGCTTTTCTTTATTTCTAAAGAATAGCTGTCATGGCTATCATATTCTTGACTTATAGTTTTTGTTTCTCAGTTTTAGTTTGGTTTGGTTTTCTTTCAGCACATTAAATATAACCCCTGTCTCTTGACCTACAAGTTTTCTGCTGAAATGTCTGATAAGGATCCTTTATATGTGATAACTTCTCTCTCTTATAGTTTTTAGAATTTGTTTGCCTTTGACTTATGACAATTTGACTGTAATATTCCTTCTAGAGGTCCTTTTTGGGTTGAATCTATTTGGGAATTATAGGGGCTTCTTGGATCTAGAGGCCAATGTGTTTCCTCAGACTTGAGAATTTTTTCAGCTCTTAGTTAATTGAATAGATTATCTATTCATTTTCCCCTCTCTTTTATTTCTATAATTTCCATGGCATGAAAATTAGTTTGTTTTATGGAGTCCCATAAGTCTTGTGGGTCTTCTTTATTCCATTATTCTTTTGTATTTTTCATTATTATAACTTATTTTTTGGTCTGACTGGTATATTTCAAAAGACTTCAAGTTCAGAAATTCTTCTGCTTGATATGGTCTATTATTGAAGCTATTGATTGTGGTTTTCTATTTATTAGTTCTAAGACTTGTATTTGGTTCTATCTTAAAATACCTTTATCATTGTTAAATTTCTCATTCAGATGATAAATTGTTCTCCTGATTTCATTGAATGGCCTATCTGTATTCTCCTCTGTATCACTGAGTTTCTTAGATTATTATTTTAAGTTATATCTCAAGCATTTCATTAATGACTTTTTATTCATGTCCTGTAACTGAGAAATTATTGTGTTCTTTTGACTGGGTCATATTTCCTTGTTTTTTCTTGTTTCTTATGTTCCTGTTAGTCAGCTTTGTAACTTTATCATTAACTTTTGTAGTGAAATACTTTTTTTTCCATAGAGGAGTCTTAGGGTATCAGTTGGGGTATTGACCCTTCATTGGGTCATATTTCCTTGTTTTTTCTCTTTCTTATGCTCCTGTGCTTATGTTCCTGTTAGTCAGCTTTCTAACTTTATCATTAACTTTTATAGTGAAACACTTTTTTTTTTTTTTTCCATAAAGGAATCTTAGGGTATCAGTTCAGTGTGGTACATTGGCTTCAATTCTGGGTAAACTCAGTAGTATGGTCTCATGTAGTTTCTTCAGCTATATTCCTCATCAGTGATGTCTGTGATTATCTCATGGGGCTGGGCGGTGGGAACTCATAATGGTGGTGGTGCAGTTTTGCCAGTGACATATGCACTGGGCTTATCGACTAGCCAATTATATGCAGTTATGGAGGGTTGATAGACTATCAGGTTCTCTAGGGAGTCAGAGCTGCCACTTGACTTGTGTCAGGCTGGGTATGTGGCTCTATAACAATCTGCCTAGAGAAGTGGGGCCACTGGTAGATTGGCTATTGGGCCAATGTGCTAAGGCTAGGTGGCTTTGCCATTGTCTGAGGGAACAGGAATGCCACTGAACTGTCAATCCTGGCATGGGTGCACATAAGTGTAAGAAGGCCAGATGGCTCTTCAGAGTCCAGCCAGGGGCTCAGGGATGCTACAGGACCAGTTATTAGGCCAGGTGGTGGTATACACCAGTGTTTTGTGGCTGGAAAGCTCAACAGTGTTATTGAAGGGGGAGAGCCACTACAAAAACAGCTTTCATTCTGAGTGTGTGCTCAGTGGGATGATAGGTTGTATAGCATAGGTACATGTGGTTAAAGTGGCTGGCAAGCTATTTGATGGCTTCTGAGCTATGCAGGTTCACCTGTTTTCTGGCTAGGTGGTATGCCTTGTGGGTTCAGACACCAGAGCCTCAGTTGATCCATTGGGCTAGGGTCTGCTGTAGGTACCAGTGTGAACAGAGAGAGTCAGTCTTTCCTGATCCCTGGGACAAAATTCATCCCAGTACTGATTCAAGTTTTCAGATGGCACTAAGCAATAGCAGCTTAGATTGTGGGAGTGGACACAATGTGGAATCCTACTCTGAGGAAAGAGAGCTGTGCAAACTCCCAGCTACATTAAAAACTAGACCTAGGCCTCTGTGGACTGTGGGGGACCCTCCTATAGCTAAGATTGCTGGCATTTGGGAGGGGGCACTGGGGTCACTACTAGGGGACCTCCAGATTTCCTTTTCCCTTTAAGAAGTCCCCCAAGTCCAAGCCATTCCCACTAGGGAGACAGTATGACAAAGGCAGAACTCCTTGATCCCCTCTTATGGTTTTCTCTTAGATTTCTGTGTTCCACATAGGTTGTTCCTCCCCTGGTGCTCTTCAGTGTATGTTCTCAGCCAATTTTGTCAAAATAGATCTGTTTCTTTGTTGTTTGGGGACCTTTTTCTAGGAGGACAAGCACTAGGAAACTCTAATTATCCTTCTCACTTATCCAGGAAGGATCAGACACACGATTTGCTCAGGAGTTCAGTCAATGACAAGGCAAGCTTCATATCTTGCGTCCCCCGTACCTCCACTTTCTACTCAAACGTTGCATAAATATGACTACCTTCTACTCATACATGTGATCAGAGAAATTAATCTATAGGATACCTTCTGGAGACCTTTCCCATCAATCTACTTCATAACTTATAAATCATGCCTTTAAATCATATACCTTTATGAGTCTAAAGTAATTTAAAAATGACTTTTGGTCATTAGACATGTCTGTCTCTTCTCTTTAGTTGCACAATTACCTTACCACTAGCTCTTAAAGAGCAAACATTCCTTTTTATTTTTAATTTGCTTGGCCATCAAATTGCAATGTACTCTTTCTTGTGCATGAATAATCCATGAATGAACTTCACATGAGGACTGACTCCTGACCTTAAGTCTGTTGTACACTAATTCTGGAAGGAATTCTTGGCTGAGATTCTCCTCCATTAATTTTATGACCTTACCTTTCTGCATAGGAAGTAGTGTGACCTACTGTTAACATTCCAAGTAAAAGAAGTTGGCTTTGTACCCTTGGTTAAAGTCTGGGGAGAAAAATTTCACTTTACACATGTTAAAAATCACTGCTTTATTTTTCTTTACTCTGATAAAAACTATTTCTGTCTAGTCTGAGACAATGTTGCATCCCAGCCACCAAAGGAAAAAAAATTGATTTTTTTCCCCTCTTCTTTTAAGTTATTTTGAAAATCTGAGATAAATAAAATTACAGAGAAAATGAGATAAAGTGTTCCAAGTGGCTGGCTCCATTGCAATACTGAAGTGTCTAGAATAGTTGCTGTTCTTGGACCAGCTCGTCACTTTCTATCAAAGGTTAAGAAATAATTGTTTGGGCACTGAGTAAATGGGTAAGAAACACAAGTTAGGGAGAAAGAAACAAGATTGAAATGTCTAAATCCTATGTTATTTCTAAAGGTTAGGAAAGAATGCATATTTTCTTTGTAAATGTCAATTTAATCTGAATGGCAGTGAACCTCGAATAACATTTGAATTTAATGTAGAATGTTTGAAAATGAAGCAATTGCCTAGCTAACTGCCTGTTTTGCTTTTGGGTGAACTTCACGTTTGGCTAGCTGAAGTATCATTTCCATTTGGAAGTATAAACATAATAGTTGACTGGCATCAGAAGGAAGGAGAGATGCTTTATTTACTGGCCAGCAATCAATCTGGGTTTGCTGAGGCTCAACAGGCAGGATAATGAATGGAGCTCTGCAGTTCATCTGACTGGATGCTTAGGATTAGAAAGGACCCAGCACTGAGCATGATTCTAGACATCAGAATGTTGGAATGTCTGCTCTATTTGTTATCTCCAAAGAGAAATCCTTTTTTCCAAGGCAAGTTTCACAAAACAGTTAACTATAGTTGACCCTTGATCAACATGAGTTTAATCATTACTGGTCCACTTATATGCAGATTTTCTTTCTCTTCTGCCACCCCTGAGACAATCACCCTCTCCATTTTCTCCTTCTCAGACTACTCAATGTGAAGACCACAGGATAAAGACCTTCATGATCTACTTCTACTTAATGAATAGTAAATGTAGTTTCTCTTCTTTACAGTTTTCTAAATGTTTCATTTTCTCTAGCTTACTTCATTGTAAAAATTACAGTGTGTAATGCATATAACATGAAAAATATGCTTATATTACCGCTATGGCTTCCAGTCAGAGTAGGCTACTAATAATTGCATTTCTGAAGAGTCAAAAGTTACATGTGGATTTTTGGCTGCAAAGTGGGTCAGCACCCTGCCCTATTTAAGGGTCAACTGTATATTACAGAATTCTTCAAAGGCCATATAGGCATGGGAAAGATTTGATTATCCTGGGAAGAAAACAATTGACTCCAGGACAATAACCACCTGTTAATCCTCGGGACAGTTAAATAGTTTTGTTGGAACCTTTTGACCTGGAGGAAACAATCAACTGAAGGGATCTGAGCTCGGATTATACAAATTGAGGTTTAGAAGTCCATGGCCAGGAATGTTGAAGGCCAAAGGGAGAAGCTCAGGGTCACAGCTGAAAGAAAATGAAGCCAAACATGCAGCCTCCAGTAGCCAGAGGAAGATGGGAGGCAGAACTTTGTAGTGCCTTGCGCATTCCAACTGACCGATCACTCTGCGTATTATCCACCTGAGTCACCATTAACTCTAACTCACAGGACCTGTCCAATATTTTTCATAATCTGGTGTAACAACTAGTTTCATTTTTTCTTATTAGTCTTTCTAGAAATCACAAGAATTATTAATGATAAAGTTCTACTGCAGCCACATTTCAAAAATCATGGACAGGTGAAAAATCCTCTTGACTCTTAATTAACAAATAACTTAGGAGAAGCATCCTCCCTTCTCCTTATCAGAAAATGATAGAAATGAACTGGGTTCCCATGCTCCTTTATGGTTATAGCATTCTTGAAATAGAATATTTAATATCTTAGAAAACCCAAGGCACTAAAAAAAAGCATGGATTTCAAAAGTCCATATACTTCTGGGTAAGCTACCTTTAATAATAAATTATTTTTTAAATATTAAGTAGAATTAAATTATTTTAGCATAACATTAGCAAAATCTAACCTGCAATGAATAAACAATTTTATTTTCTACCTTAGATAGTATTGTTTTAAAATAGTTACTTCAGCAACCTAAACTCTAAGAATTCCAAATAGATCATCCATAGTTTATGCATCTGTCATCAAATAAAAACTAGAGAGTTATAGAGAATAAATGTCTTATAAAGTACATTTATATTAATTTTATACTCAAGAGTATAAAATTTAGTCCAATTTCTATAAAGAAACCTAAAGACCACAGTAAATACAGAATAATGGCCATATCCATGCAAAGATGCTAGAATAAACAGCCACTTCCCACTCCTCTGCAGGGTCAAAATGTCCAATCTGCCTTTGGTCAGGTCTTCCTAACAGCATGTCCAGACAAAAATACGAGTCAGATGGTGAGGCATTGTGCTATTATGCATTGTGCTATTATGATAAAATGTTGTTAGAAATTAATTATCAACTCTGGGAGGCCAAGGAGAGCATGTGGGCTTGAACTCACAAGTTTGAAACCAGCCTAAGCAAGAGCGAGACCTGGTCTCTAAGTCCCAGCTACTCAGGAGGCTGAGGCAAGAAGATGGGTTGAGCCTAAGAGTTTGAGTTTGCTGTCAGTTATGACACCACAGTACTCTACTGAGGGCAACAAAATGAGACTGTCTCAAGAAAAAAAAAAATTTAAATATCAATATTACTTTTTTATGTTCTTCATTAAATGTGCATAAATGACAATGTGTATTGCTAAAAGATTTTCAAATGCATCCAGCACATTGTTCACTGTTCCACCTTTTAATATTATCTCAGTGGCCTGGTCTGTCTTTTCTAAATTGTATGACTTTTTTCCTATTCTTCTGAGTTTTCCAAATTCCATACCATACTTTCTCCCCTGTCACCCATGAAGAGGGCAATAATATTCTGCAGCTGAGTCCGGTGTGCTCCAAGGGCACATTTGGGTTTTTCTAGTAGGTTTGAAAAAGAAAGAGATCTGTGGATTCAGATTGGAATGGATAGTCAATCAGCTGCTAGCTCCCCCATCCCCAAGATCAATTGTCTGTTGTCTAGTTTGTACAACTCTGCTTCTCATGGTTACATTTTTAGCAAGTCAGGAAGCTGTTGCTGATCATCTCCACTGAGTAACGAAACTCAGGGCAGAATAAAGATTAGGATAGAGATGTATCTTTATTCTCCCAATCTTCATGTTCCTTAGTATCCAAATTGACAGTGTTTGAGGGTTTCTCTTGAGCTAGTGTTGGCAGAAAGTCATCTACAGTTTGTTGTTCCTTGACTCGCAGAAAGTACAACATACCTGGATCCTATCTGCCCGGGCATGGCATTCCCGTTATTGCTAGTTAGGTATAATCCAGCATAATAGACTTGGAAAGAATTTTTAGGACATCATCCAGATCTTGTTTGTCCTGGACGATAACTCTCTATTTTGATTGCTTACCTAGCTACCAAAGATTTCATGGTCTTTAGCACTTTCATGAGCAACATGTCACCATCCTACTTGTAAATCTCCTTTCCTGCTGAACGTAATCACAATAGCATAGCACAGCCATTTTCCTTAGGGATATAGCTTGGATTGAGCTGGTTTATCAGTCTTTAATGATGAACAGGTCATTATAAAAACTTGAACTCTCAGTCTGTAGTTGAGCTTTTATTTCTTTCTTTTTTTTTTTTTTCTCTTTTTTTTGGCCAGGGGCTGGTTTTGAACCTGCCACCTCTGGTATATGGGGCTGGCACCCTACCCCTTTGAGCCACAGGCACCGCCCTTTTCTCTCTTTTTTAATTTTCTTCTCTACTATTCATATTTAGGACACTGTTGAAGCAGAAACAGATGCAATGGGAAGAAAATTATTTCAATGAAAATATAAAACCTTAGTCCTCTAAAGGTTTTTGGCAATAGATAAATAAATGCAGTGTGAAGATCCCACCCTGAAATTTCAGGAGATCTGAGTTCTGGACCAGTTCTGTCACAAATTAGCTTCATAATAAGAAACTATAGGCTCAGAGAATTAAATCTTTTGTTCAAAATAATATAGTAAGTGTTTTGACAATACACAAAATTAGCAAGGTGACCTGGAAAGAGGAGAGATTTTAAAACTAATCACAATACTCTGTCAGTTTATGTTCTGGTAGGTCTATTGGCCTAGGGCAAAAGTAAATACTTCCATACTCTGCCTTGAACAGCACTGTATTCAGGTGAT
Organism: Loris lydekkerianus; assembly: GCA_963574355.1. Taxonomy (NCBI): domain Eukaryota; kingdom Metazoa; phylum Chordata; class Mammalia; order Primates; family Lorisidae; genus Loris; species Loris lydekkerianus. The sequence continues at coordinate 60,938 of CAUYPK010032422.1, read as the reverse complement.
TTCACCTTTTCTTTTAATTTCACCTTTCAACAGACAGACCTTCTATGGTGACAGCTTCTACTCAGTAACTTGAGTATGACACTGTCTCCTTTTGTCCCTCCAACCTAGCGTGGCTTCTATTGGTCTCTGAGCTGTCTCGTTGCCATTTTACTTTTTTTTTTTTTCCTACCTGTATAATCTATTTACTGTATTAAATTATCTCACTTTTTTTTTTCCTTACGGGGACCCTGCTAGCTATATTAAATATGATTTGAGCAAGTCCCCCAAAGAAGTTATGTCTCAGCTTCCTTCCCCCCCCCCCCATCTTGCAAATGGAGCTGAAATAGCTACTGCAATGGACTAAGTAATTGTGTTTCCCCTAAAGTCATATTTTGGGATCCTAATTTCCAAGGTCATGATATTAGAAGTTAGGGCCTATGGCAGGTAATAAGGTCATATGGGCAGAGCCTTCATGAATGAGATTAATGTCCTTATTAAAAGGAACTCAGAGAAATAAATTCTATTGTTAATTAGCCACCCAGTTAATGGTGTTTTGTTACCATTTCTGAACTAAGCAACCAATGGCCTTTGAGACTGCTGTGATGATAGAAGATAACTTTCTCCACCATATAATTGGAATTTAATTCATAATTATCATGTGTGTATCAATGATGGTGCTAGTTTTGTTAGCTATCTATGCTGATGTTGTTACTAGAATGAAAAATAAGACACTTAACTTCTTAAGTAATGTGTATGTGTGTGTTTTCCTCCCTGCCACACCACTGTTGTGTCCAGAGAAGCAAGAATATTTTACCAGCCATTATGTTAATTGAGAACTCACTGAAAAACAGTGCAAGCAGGCAAGCATGTTTATATTTTCAACTAATAATCTGCGTTCTTAAATATATGAGAACATTTACTTGTCGATAATTTGGGCTTGTAAGAAACATGATCTAATTCACGTATGTGCTATGCATAGAAAAGTCTAATGGAACTCTGTCATGAGGCGGAAGGAATGGAGAATTTGGAGGGAAGGAGTAAAGAGTATCTTTACTTCTCATTGTATTTTAATATACCAGTGTATTTATATATTATGTCATATTATATCATGTCATTATATTATACATTCTAAATTAATTTTTTCCAGTCTGCTCTTTTTACTACCAATTTTCAAAAGCATCCAGCACATTGTTCACTATTACATCTTTTAATATTATCTCAAGGGTCTGGCCTGTCCTTCCTAAATTGTATGATTTTCTTCTCTTCCTCTGAGTTCTCCAAATTCCATACCCTACTTTTTCACCTGTTACCCACCAAAAGGAGAATAATATTAGAGCTGTTGCTTTGATAAATTACATCTAATGTTTTTCTCCTGAAGAATTTAAGTGTTTAAATGTTAGTTATTAAGGCGAATGAGAAATGCAAGTTACACAGTATCAAAATATTTACTTCTGAATGTCTGGAATAGTGTGACCCTCATACAAGCCAGTCACTGGGAATCAACTTTTCTCTGAGGACTGAAAATGCTTTCCTTTTTCAGGTAAAACTTTCCAAGCACAGTTTTCACAAGTATGGGGAAACGGAAAGGTGAAAGATATTGAATCCAAGAGAATCTGGATTCGGAGGTGAGCTGCGCCACTCCCAGGCTCTGTGACTAGGCAGCTCACCTACTCTCCCTATACGTCACTTTCCCCATTTGTAAATAGGATCTAATCACAGCTGCTATGAGAGACATGTGGTGGCAACAATAACATGTCTTTAAGAATATGGAAATAGAAAGAAACTTGCCCTCTGACAGTTACATAATGAATCATCTCCTAATTACACAAATGTTAATATCTCAGGCTCTGAAAACAGATAAAGCTGGATTCTTATCCTGACTCCTCCAAGCAATCCTTCCTGTTCTTGACAGGTTTTGTAAATTCTTCAAGACTTGGTTTCTTATATGTAAAACAGGGTTAAACAAAAAGTACCCAGCTGAAAGGTTAGCGTGAAACTTAAATTTCTAACAAGAAACACATCTGATACCATACTTGGTTTGTAACTACAATAAATAACAACACACGTTGTCGTAATGGCTCACAATAGAGATATTCAAAACTGATTGTCTTAAAGAGATTCATATACAGCAGGATGTAAGAACAAACTGTCAGAAGATGTTACCATAACAAGAAAAAGACTTTATCAACCACAGGAAGAGTAGGTCATCTGTGATAAATATAGAACTGAGTGACAAAGGAAAGCATTGTCAATGCATATTCAAACTAGCCAGCGGGAGAGAATGCCCTTTTCAAACTGAAGTTAATATCAGGACAGTCTGGCAAGCTCATTAGAATCTGATGCCATTAATTATATATCCCATATTTTAACCCCAATTATTCTTTTATTTGGTTCTTAACTACAAGTGTATGTCTGATACCACTTTGGCTTTTACATAAATAGCTCACAGGGAGACAATCCTAGTTAGAAGGACACGCTGGTTGATTCATCCAGAATGTTACACATCTCACGGGAGATAGCAAACTGTCAGTCGGGTGTCACACATTTGTGTTTATGTCTTTTTAACATGAGCTTGCATCTCTTGGTCCAAGTCACTCTGGGACTGCAATGAGGAGTCAGTGGAGGCAACGAGGTTTAAGAACAATCAGCACTAAAGGGCCAAGTGAGCTCTGACTCATGAACTGTTGACTACTTGTCAGATTAATAGAACTCTTATTACAGACTATTGTAAAAATTAAATGATTCAAAACATATAGGATAGCATATAGTATTAATTATATGCTATTAGATAATAAAAATACAATTATGATAAAATATCTGAACTTTACAAAATAGAGATGCTTGCTGTACTGGGGTGAGAAATATGAAGGAAGACAAAGTCTCTTCCTCATTTTCTAAAGTTTTTTAAAAGAGGGTTAAGCAAAAGAATTAACTGTCAAAAGGCAACACATGTTAAACTTTTCTCCCCAAGTAGAAATGGATCCTGTTGTAGTTTCTCTTTTAATCAACAAATTACTAACAATGCAAATTCATTATTTTATTTATTAATTAAGCCAGTCCATCAGATAATATGTAATTCAGTCATTGATCACCCTGTGAATACATAGTAAATGAGTAGTAATATCCTAGGATACTGAGAATATAAAAATAATAATACAATCTTGCTTCTATACTAGTCAACCCAGTAAAGCAGAAATAGAGAATAAAATATCTATAAAATATAAATACAATTCTAAAAAGAAAGTTGCAACACAATGAGATAGAGTCTATAGTAGAATAATGTATTCATTAGTGTATGCAAAAAATTTTAAAAGGCAGGCACAAAGTAACACATAAATTGGACACTAAGGCCATGTGAACCCTGAACAGTAGGAAGGCTATTCCACGGAAAATAAGTAGCAGAAGTGGCACATACTTGGGTACGGAGTTCTAAAGGTCCTGAATGGTGAGGATCAGTGGTAAGTTCAGGGTTTTCTAAGTTGTACATTTTTAGAAAGAAGCATTAGAGAAAAGTACAAAGATACATAGGGGTAGTATTTACACAGGCAGGATTTTCCAATGTTATGCATTCCTAAAAAGTTGATCTTTTATCCCACAGATTGCAATGAACCAGAAAATATTTTTATATTTATTTATGTTTTATTTCAGAGTATTATAGGGGTACACACATTTTGGTTACATAACTTGAATTTTATTAAATACTGTCTATATTTCTTTTTTCTCATTACGTGTATACCTTAACTGATCTTGTAGAGGCATATACAGGAGAGAAATTAGGGAATTTTGTTTTTAGATGTATTTCCCTTTGTATTACCCATGTGGTGATTATACTGATGTTTTTAACCTTAACACCATTATTTTTTAAAAGAATTCGGACTAGCCTGAAGAGTGATAACACTATAATTGGTCATGATCACTGTATCTTACTCATTATCTTTGAATCTGATGTCAGCTTTTTTTTTTCAAATAAGATGGAGCAAATTGCAGTGGAAGGTTATGGAAATGAATAGGGGACGTCAACTGAATTTGTTATGGTCAGTACAATGGTGTCAGGAAGAAAAACAGATAATCAATGAACCATTCAACTAATGTGCCAATAGAACTATAAATACTCTGTCTGGATAAGTTATATAATTTTAACATTTACACTTAAATTGGAGTGTTAAGTAAGCAGTATGTTTCCTACCAGTCTATTAGAAAACTTTGGATAATACCAAAAAGATTCTCCAAGGGTATCTTGTCATCATCTTTTACAAAAGCAACACTATTGCCACCATTCATCTTGGCTTTCAAAGCTTCAGCACAAGAGATAAGTAGATTTTGTGAATTCAGGAGCTGTGATTGATTAGAGTAGCACCCTGGACATGAGGACCTTGAATTACATTCATGTATAGATTCCTTTTGGTCATATATGATTTTTAAAATATCCACATATATTTTTCTTCCTGATTGATTCCTTTTGCCACACAAAGAACAAGCCGTTCATATGTTCACGTTAGAAAACATTGGAAATACGCCAGGTACTTGACTGTCCCAATAATTAACCACTCTCAGGCAGAGTGGAGTTTGATTAAGCAAAGTAGTACTCCAATTAAAATTTAAGAATAATGTCCAGCCTCCAGAAAACTTATTTTAGATAATGATAAAACCAGAAATAGGAGAAAATAGAAAAGCAAATTCTGGCTGTCAGTCATAATACAGGAGAGGAAAATACATGCTTGATTAGAATGGTTTCGATCTCTATACTTCTGAAGAGTTTCCCTGAATTCCAAAGAACTTAAAAGTAGAAAGCACCGAATGATGATTTGTCTGAAAAACATGTAATATAAAATGGAACCAATTACTAATGGGAAACCCTTACTCATTTACTAAAATTAGAGGAATATGTACTAAGCCCAGAAACCTTTAATAATGCCATTTTGAGGTCTTGTATTGCTAAGAGGAGGTGGGAATAATAAATTCTGCACAAGAATTACTACAAACATGAGGCAGAAGATGGCTTTCTGCCATGGGCATGGGGGAAGGTGGTAGGGGGTAGAGTGCTCAGAGAACTCCTAATTCCAAGATTCAGTAACACAGAACATACAGAACATACCTGAGACTGAGGCTGGACCTTGAAAAACTTGTCCTTGTCACCCAGCGTCAGCCTGGCATCAAGCAGTAAGAGTTGACTCTTCAGAGAAGGCCAGGATCACAGAACAACATTGTCTCTATTACTGAGATTTATAGTGATAACTAAAAAAATGAGGGTAGAATACAAATACTGAAGAAAACATTTTTAGAAATAAGAACCTCCTTTATAAACACCAGGTATTATTAAAGGAATTTGAAGTTTGTGGTGAACTGAGGGAAAACATAATGATAATAAAACTTATCCAGCTGAATTCTAATTGAGATTGATTTAATTTTTCGCACTCATTGATTGAGGAAAGATAAGTGTATTTTGACATACAAATACTATCTATCTCAGGTTCTAACATACTACACAGGGTGTTATGTTGTCTGAAATTGATTGAAAACTTAAAAAACACAGAAGGCAAGCCAAACAAAACCAATTGATGAAAGAGAATGCAATAAAAAGGGCCAAATTCAAATATGATCTAGTACTTGGAACAATCAGACAGACAAAACACTTTAAAACAACTATGATTAATTTTTAGTGATTTAGTGGGAAAAGTATATGGAGATATGGGGAATTGAATCATATACACAAAAACTAATGGAAAGAGTCAATGGAAATCCTATAGACTGGAGCAGAAGAAATGAGTTGAGTTTAGAAAATATCGAAAAGAATTAAATAGAAGGAAGAAAATAATAAAAGGAAGAGTTAAAGTCAATGAAATTGCAAACAAACCATAAAATACATAAAATTAATAAAACAAAGAGCTGTTTCTTTGTAAAGGTTAATTACATTGATGAGCCTCAAGCCAATTTAAGCAGGAGAAAAGAGACAGAGAGAGATTGAGAATGTGGGAGAGAGAAGAAGGACACAAATTATTAATATTATAAATGAAAGTGGGGATATAGCTATAAATTGTGTTGACATTATAATGAACTATGGCTCAAGTTGGGAAGAGTTGGCATATGAAAATATTGATCCTTCCTATGCCAAAACATGGCGCATCTCAATTTTAGATCTTTGACGTTTTTACTAGAATTTTATAGTTTCTGTCATATATATTTTGTACATAGTTTCTTCAATCAGTAACCATATTTTTTTGAGAAATTAGTAATATAAATAGTATGATGTCTTTAAATTCAAATTCCAGATGTTCATTGCTGATATGTAGGAACATAATTGGCTTTTGTATATTAATCTTGTATCCTGTAACTTTGCTGTGATCATTATTAATTTCAGGGAGTTTCCTAGTTGATTCTTTGAAATGTTGTACATAAACAATGATGGCAACAGTGGACAAAGACTGTTTTACTCCTTTCTTACCTATATAACCTTTTTTTAATCTTTTTTTTTTTGGGGGGGGGGGTTCTTATTGCATTAGCTAGGACTTCCAGTGTCATGGTAAGAATGGGTACCCTGGTCTAGTTCCTGATCTTAACAGAAACACAAATAGGTTCTCACCATTAAGTATGATTATAGCTACAGGTTTTCTTGTAGATGTTCTTTGTGAAGTTTAAGAAGTTTTCCCTCATTCCTAGTTTGCTGAGAGTTTTTATTATGAAGGAACATTGGATTTTGTCTTATGCTTTTAATGTATCTATTGATATGATCATATAATTTGTTTTACTTTATTTTATTGATGTGATAGATTTTGTTAATTGATTTTAGAATATTGAACCAGTTTTACATACCTAGAAAAATTATTCTTAGTCATGGCTTATGATTATTTTGGTCTTTTTTTTTTTTTTTGAGGAAATTTGTGTCCGTGTTCATAAGACATATTGGCTAATAGTTTTGAGTTTTTTCTTTCTTTTTTGTAATATATTTGGTTTTGGAATTAAGGTAAGCTGTCTTTCTGGGTAAAATTAGAGAGTATTCCCTCTGGTTGTATTTCTAGAGCAGAGTTTATAGAATTGGTACCCTTTCTTTATCAAATATTTGGTAGAATTCCCCAGAGAACCCAAATGAAACCGATTAATTCTGTTTTGGAAAAGTTGTAATTAGTGGTTCAAACTTTTTAATAGATCCATTAGAAATAGATGATCTATTTTTCCTGGTGTGTTTCGGTAGATTGTGTTTTACAAGGAATTAGTCCATTTCTCTAGTTCAGGGGTCCTCAAACTGCGGCCCACGGGCCACATGAGGTGATGTGATTGTATTTGTTCCCATTTTGTTTTTTTACTTCAAAATAAGATATGTAACATATGTGCAGTGTGCATAGGAATTTGTTCATAGTTTTTTTTTGTTGTTGTTGTTGTTTTTAAATGATAGTCCGGCCCTCCAATAGTTTGAGGGACAGTGAATTGGCCCTCTGTTTAAAAAGTTTGAGGATGCCTGCTCTAGTTTATCAAACTTTCAGGCATAGAGTTACTCAGAATATTTCTTTATGATCCTTTTAATGTTCATGGTTTCAGCAGTAGTAGTTCGTCTTTAATTTTTGTTATTATTAATTTGTGTCTTCTATTTCTATCTCTTTTTCTTGATTTTTGTTTTTATTTTTTATTTTTGTTAACCTGACTAGAAGTTTTCAATTTTATTGATCTTTTCAAAGAACCAAATTTTTATTCATTAATTTTTTTCTCTTAATTTTATGTTATATAGTCTCATTGATTTTTGGTCTAGTTTTTGTTATTTTTATCTCATTTTACTTTGGCTATAATTTACTTATCATTTTCTTGTTTCTTCACATGAACACTTAGATTAGAATCCTTAGAAAAACATTTTATTTTTTTATTTTTCTTCCTTTATAATATATAAATTCAATGCTATAAATTTACCTCTAAGCTTTTCTTCTATTGCATCTCAAAAATTCTGATGTTATATTTTCATTTTCATTTAGTTATTTTATTTTCTCTCAAGACTTTTTTTGACTGATGTGTCATTTGATAATGTGATGTTTGTTCTCTAAATTTTATGGTATTCTCCAGTTATCTGTCTGTTATTTATTGTTGGTTTAATTCTGCTGTGTTCTGAGAATATATTTTGTATAATTTATCTTCTTTTAAATTTGTTAGTGTATGTTTTATGCCTAGATGGTGGTATGTCTTGGTGAATTCAACATAAGCTTGATAAAAATATTTAGTATGCTGTTGTAAAAAATCATTTATATATAGGAATTACATCAATTTAATTGATAGTACTGTTTGGTTCAGCTCTATCCTTATTGATTTTGCATGCTGGATCTGTCCATTGCTAATAGAGGAGTGTTGAAGATTCCAACTGTAACAGTGGATTGTCTATTTCTCCCTGTTTTTTATTGTTTTATAATTCACTCTGATAGTTTTTTCTTTTAATTTATGTAATTTCACCACTAATATTTAGAGTGATTATTGATAAAAAGTAATTTAATATCTACATATTGGTAACTTTTTTATTAATCGTCGTATCTTGTTTTTATTTTTTCTTCCACTTTTTCTGCTTTTTCTAGTTTTAACTGGGCATTTTTTTATGATTTTAACATGTCAATTTTTTTCTTACAGCTTTTTGTTTTGGGTAGTTATCTTAGAGGTTGCGCAGGTTTCTTGGACAGTGTAGGTGTCTTAGAGTACTTCCAATTCCTTCTACCAATTCCTCATTGCATTTCTATCATCATTTTATTTGTCTGCAAGCTATAATCACTGGAAACCTTGTTGACACTATTATGTTGAACAAATTGTTATCTGTTGGATTGATTGACAGTAAAAAAAATGATTTTAGTTTACCTTCCATTTATTCTATAACGCTTTTTCTTTGTATGTATCTTTTTGACCTACCGTATATACTCGAGTATAAGCCAAGTTTTTTCGGCACAAAATTTGTGCCGAAAAACCCGAACTCGGCTTATACTCAAGTATATAGGGTACATATATTATAATTTTCTTTCTCTCTGAAGATCTTATGATGTTTCTTGCAAAATAGGTCTAAAGTTACCTACGTTTTATTTGTCTGAGAAGTTCTTTCTTTGTCTTTCACAATGTAAGGATAATTTGGTAAATGGAGGAAGAATGATTCACCAAGTTGGTGAGACATTCACATGGTGCTTCCTAAAGCTGAGGTCAAATATATTGCAAAGATTAATGTACACGTCTTTCAAAACCTACATTTGGGAAAGCAGGTGTTTCCTCTTTTAATCTTCAAGGGTTTTTAATTTCTATTCCTTGTTAATGCTACCTCAGAAACTGTCCAGAGGAGTTCATTGGTACACTTTACCATTAAGAAATGTGAGCTTTGGCTATTATATACTGAAAGACAAACTCCCTTGAAGAAGTAGATTTCTGGAGGAAAAAAACAAGATGATAAATCAGTTCAAACCATAAAAGAATGAAGCTTATAGGGAAAGTCTGGCAAATAAGATGATAACTCCATTAAAATCCTTTAAAAATTCTAGCATGAAAATATTAGATTCTTTTTCTAATAGGCTAGCTCCCTAAGATGAATATTATCAGTCATATTTTAGATTTTTACCAACTCCAAATTAAAAGACCAAAGATCTATAACCAAGCTCCAATTTTGTAGAAATATAATAAAGGTAAAGATAAAAATGAACAACTTATTAAAGAAATAATATCAAGTTATCAGACACATTTCTAACATAACCAGATTAATTAGGAGGCTCACCAAAGACTGTGCAGTACCCATACAACAGACGTTCTAACATCAGATGGTTATACTGTGATCATTGCCAAACACACTTGTCTAGGGTGAAATCTAGACTACTTGGGCTGTTCATAATTTTCTCCAAAACCTAGCCCATGAGTCTGTTGAGCCATTTCTCCCAATCTTCCTGCAGTGTTTCTCAGAGTTTAGTATGCATTGAAGTCACCTGGAGGACTTGTTAAAGCATAGATTCCTGAGAACCATCTGCAGAATTTTGTATTTAGTAGGTCTTTGGTGGACTACAATAAATTTAATTTCTAATTCTATTATTTCCTTTCTTCTACTTACTTTGGGGTTGGTTTTTTCTTCCTTTTCTATTTCCTTAAGGTGTGACATTAGGTTGTTAATTTAGAATCTTTCTGCCATTTTGATGGGGAGATTTAAGTTTAAGATTTTCCCCAGAGAAATGTTTTTGCTATGTCCCACAGATTTTGATAGTTTGTGTCCACTTTGTTCTTCAGTTCAAACAATTATTTTATTTCTATTTTAATTTCATCCCTAACCCAGTAATTGTTGAACATAAGGTTTTTTAATTTCTGTGACTCTGTGTAGGTTTGAGTGTTTTTCTTGTGATTAATTTCCAGTTTCATTCTGTTGTGTTCTGAGAAGGTGCATGACATGATTTTGATTTTTTTGCATTTGTTGAGATATCTTTTGTGTCCTAAGTTATGATAAATCTTGGAGAATGCCCCATGTACTCATGAAAATAATGTGTATTCTGGAGGTTTTAGATATAATATTCTATACATGTTGTTAGGTCCATTAGATTTAGAGTTTGGTTTAAATCTATTGCTTCTTTCTTTATTTTTCTGCTTTGATGATTCATCAAGCTCTGACAGTAGGGTGCTGAGGTCCCTAGCAAGTACAATGCTTAGCTCTACTAAAGCAATTTTTTTGCTTAGCTCTACTTTAGTATCTGGGGGCTCCTGTATTGGGCTCATATATGTTTAGGATTGTAGCATTTCTACAAATGGTATCAAAAAATGCATACAAATTTTAAGAAAGGAAAATCTGTATTAAAATTATATTATTCAAGTCACATTTGACTTCTGCAATTATGATAGGTGCTCAAACATGACTAGTGTTCATCTTTTATTACTAGTATATATTGAGTATTATAATTTTAACATGCTTATTCCATGTCTTAAAATGTATATACCTTTTTTGACACCCTCCTGAAACCCAGTTATTCTCAGTATTTACGCCATTGCCCACCACTCCTTGCAATGGTCACAGTTACTAGGAATAATTTGATATTGTTTATAGATCTGTCAGTATACTAGAGAACTGAACTTACATTGCTGCCATTCTGTTTACCTTAATAACTGGATAAGGGTTTCATCCACCTTGATGATAGCAAGATGTAGGACAATTGGTCAAGGTAGAAAGGGGATAATCACAACCACCTCTTTGTCTGGAGTTTCCCCCCTGATTCAATAGTAATCAATTGGACAAAGTCAGGCAAAATGTATTCACAAATTCCTGACGTAATTAGATTCCTCCATCTAGTTGCAGTTCATATTAGAGATCTTTAGTGCCTCAATTCTGAGCTTACAAGCTGAGTCAAATCATTTCAACTTATTCACAGGGCCATGTCACCACATTTTCATCAGTTATTCATCGTATAGCCACCTCCTTCAGCCAAAGAAGAAATAAGAACTAGTTTGGCACTTCTCAAGATTTAAGCCAAATTAATATTCTGTGAATTTGTTAAAATAGTGATTTGGATTCAAAAATTCGTAGGTTGACAGCCAAGATTCTGAATTTCTAACTTTCAGGTGACGCCAATGCTGGTTTGCAGATGACATTTTGAGTAGTGAATTCTATAATGTGCTGTTGCTAATTCCAGTTTGTCTTTTATATGACTGATAAGCAAGATAATTAGCACAAGGAGAAGGTTTCCACAACCAAGGCCATTGAAATATTATCTTGCTCTCAGCTGAACCTTCTGCTCCACTTGTTTGAATTCTATTTACACTCTTATCTCACCTTGCTTTGTGTCATGGAAGTATAAACACTTTACAATCTATCTCCCTATATCTGGTTTGTTGCCATATGTATCCTCCTTGAAGTAAGTGACTTTAAATATTCTACTTTTAACAGCTATAACTGGTAGAATCTTTTCCAACATAAAAGACTTACTATTCAATGATTTCCTATAACAAGTATTTAACTGCATTTTCCTTTATGTTCCTCTTGCTCTGAGCAGTATTATAAATGATTGCACAGAATATCTTCCGTTTATCCATCCAGATTCACCTTCCCATCATCTTCACCCTGTCCTGTGCCCAGGAGTTACCACTATGGACTGCACCGATATGACTACTGGCCCTCAAACTTGAACCAAGAAAATGGAAGGTCAGAAAATTAAGTGGCCAGGCTGGAAAAAAAAAATTTAGTTTGTATGCCTACTACCCAGCTCCTTCTCTATAAGGCTGTGGTCGAGCAATCTTTTTACTGTTAGCTAAGCAGGATGGAGATGGGTTCTTGCCTTTGTTCTTTACCTTGTCTTTCAGGCAAGGAGGTGTTGATGTCCCCTAAGCAGACCCTAGTCCTCAGGTACCATGCTATCCTTTGTTGGCTTCCTTGAAACCTTTGCAGGCTTTCATAAATAGTTCTTTTGCTAAATTCCCCGTAATTTACCCCTGGAATTGTTACCAGATTCAGGCTATATTCCTGACCACTATAACCAGTAAAATCTCCCCATTGTATTTTTAGAAGACATGTTATAACCAAAACACACCAAGCATTGGGTAGTGGTGAGACAGTCTTCATAGGACACCTGACATCACTCTAAACTCGTCTAGGGTAAGAAAAGAACTTTACACATCATCTGGCACAGGATAAGGTTCCAGCATACATGTAATAATTAACATGGTTGTTGTGGACCCAATAGAGGCCCTACAGTCTCAGCTTTCGACACAACAGAATTGACTGTGGCACTACTGATTTTCATAGCTCATATATTTTATAGACATGCTAACTATTAAAGGGGACTAGAAATAAGAGTTAAAGATTTAAGGTTCCAGTTAGGACTTATTTGGGATATCAAAAACACCCACTAATTCTGGATTCAGACAAACATAATACTTCGCCCCTAAACTGAGAAGGGGTAATAATCCAGCGCTTGCCTCTTTCATCTCTGCCAATTGAGTTTCAAACAAATTTGTCTAAGGCTTAATCAAAATATTTCCTTTGTTTTTATCATATGTCACAATTGGTAAGGCTCAATTTCCATCCCTCCCAAAAATAATACTGTATCTTTTTTTTCCCCCTTTGGGTAAATATCTAATAGTGAGATTGCTGCATCAAATGGTAGGTCTTCTTTTAGTTCTTGGAAAAATCTCTATTCTGTTTTCCATAGAGGTTATACTAATTTTCAGTCCTGCCAACCAAGTCTAAACATCCCTTTCTCTCTGCATCAACATGAATGTTTATTGCAGCACAATTCACAATTGCAAAGATGTGAAATCAACCCAAATGCCTATCAATTCAATGGTGGATGAATACAATGTGATCTATGTACTATGGAATACTACTCAGCCACAAAGGATGAATTAATGCCTTTTGCAACAATTTGGATGAAACTGGAAATAGTTATCCTAAATGAAGTACCTCAAGAATAGAAAAACAGGGGCAGGGGAAAATGAAAAAGAGCAAGAAACATGGAAAAAACAAATACTACATGTTACTCATTAGTAAAATGGAACTAAGTCATGAGCACACTTGTGCACAGAGGGAAATGTTAAAACCCACCGGAAATCAAGCAAGGGATAAGGGGAAGGGGAGGGTCAGTGAAAACTTACTAATTGGTACAACAAACACTATCAGGATGATAGGCTCCTGTATAATCCTGACTCAGCATTACAGAAGTGATCTATGTAACCAAAAACATTCGTCCTCTCACAATACTTAGAAACTTTTTAACATACTGTGAACATGGTATTTAGAAAGCACAAAAGTTGAGTCTAGACTTTATTATGAAAGAAACAGATAGGAAGAAATAAAAAGGATAAATTAGTTTCAAAGAAAACTTGGTGAAAAAAAAAGAGCATTTTAGAATGCCAGGATATTTTAAAAGCAGAGCTGTGATCTAGTCTCAGTCAAGTCATTTGCTAGGTCTGAGATTTGCTGTGAGAATTAATGAATCATTTTATGGACATACCCACCCAGCACCTGGCTTGTCCCTTTGCAGGATGTCAATGTGTGGAAGTCCTCTCCTCCCACATGGGTACTGTCATGGCAAAAGGTAGAAAGGATAAAATTATCACATTAAGCATTACATATAAGTTTAGAAGCATATAGGGTTACAACTCATTTTATCTGATTTCTAATATTTGGGAAACGGTCTCAGTTCTCTGAAACTGTCACCTAATGTTAAGAATGGCTCTACCGATGACATAGCTTTTCAGTTCCAAAATAATAAGTCTCTAGGACTCATTATCTAGGCTTTCTCATGTGCTCACCTCTTCACATCTGTCAACTCTATTTTCAGAACATATGAATTAGGTAGGGACTACTACATGGTCAATTTATGGATTAGGAAATGGGGGTTAGAGAAACAAAGTGATTTATCCAAAGATATGACTAGTAAACTTTACAGCGAAGGGACAGACTGAGGCTTCTCAGCCTTCGAAACCTGCTGATTTATTCACTTTACCAGAAAAACCAAAGCACATAAGTATCCATTTATGTGGTTTTCATTTAGCTTCTAGTATCAGCACAACCTAGCTGGTACCATTAAATATAGTATAGGATAATTTTCTTCTAGTTACACTATTCTGCATAATGTCCTGTGTACATTTGCAAGGCCCTGTGATTTGAAATTCCCAGTCTATAGAAGAATGTCTGTGGAATGTCTTAATGGTTATGAAGGGGAAAAAAGTCCAGAGTCTTGACTAGTAAAAGTAATCTAGAGCTCTAAGTGGCTGGGAACAGCAGCTGAATAGTCTATGATAGACATAAAAGTTTTCCAGGCTCTCTTTGAAAGTAAATTCCCTTTTAGTTTGGTAAAACTCCTTCTGGAAGGTTAAAGTTCTCACCATGCCATGGAGAAGCAGTGAAAGCTATATTTGCTTAAGTCAACCTTTTGCCCCGACATTTAATGATCAATTCTTTAAAGAGTTTAAAAGAGGCAGTTGAAATTTCTCCAAATGGTAGAGTTTCAACTCGTTATTACTGGGTATAAAAGTGATTGAAGCTAGGACAAAGTTCTGTAAAGGAGAAAGCTGTGGTGGAAGTTTCTCCCACAGAAGCAGGTGGTTTTCTTTACAATGGGCAGCATCACCTGAAAATATGTAAAAATATTTAATAACATCATCCCTTGACTATGCTATGACATATGGTGTTATAAAAAGTGGAGAATGCAATGGAATTTTTTGATCCTTGGCGTAAGTTAGCTATTTAATGCTGCATGACAAACGACCACAATATATTTGAGCATAAAAAAAATGCTAGGCATTTGTTTCTTAATCTGCTATCTATGGATTGTCTGGATTTTGGCTGACATAGACTGGGTTTCGATGAGTTTGGCTCCAGGTTCTGAGGTGAGCCCTGATTTGCTGCACCTGTCTTCACTCTCCTTGGTTCAGCACATACTCAAGGCATGTTCATCTCATTCTGCAAAGGCAGGAGTGAAAAGAGAGTAAAGGGATGTAACATGTATCTCTTAAGGCTCCAACTAAGCTGTGAACTGTTACTTTTACCTGCATTTCTTTGCCCAGAGTCAGACATCCTGCCAAGTTCAGCATCTTTAAGATGGGGAAGCATACTCTTCCCTTGATAGGCAAAGGGAACAGTGAATATTTGCCATTAATAATCTAATTGTGCATAGTACAGCTCTATCGGCCTCCCACCACTCAAATGTTAATGACAGAATTCCCTTGCTTTGTTCCTCTTGTCAAATAAATGAATCAATATAGCAGTAGAGTTTCAATTCACTGGTAAGGCAAATATTCACTGTGTGGTCTTTCTGTTCACTAAGCATCATTGTATGTGTGACCACCAAAGTGTCACAGCAATCAGTGACCCAGAAAAGGAAAAGTGAGCCTTACGTGTAAATAGTAAACAGAGAACTAGAGTTTTTGAAGCAAAGAATGCTAAATGTTATTAAACAAAAAGAAATTCTACTCAATGAATACGAAAAAGGGACAAACTGGGAAACACAGAGAGTAAGCCAAGTATACCAGTCACCCGACTAGTTCACAGCATATCCAGAACCCAGTTTGTTATTTTCTCTACTATACATTTCCATGGCCTTTATGAAGCCAGCAACTTTCTATTTAGTGTTACACACACACACAATTCCAGGTATTAGGAAGGAAGTAGACAAAACTGTTTCTGAAGTGGAATGATAATTGTTAGGATTCTGTATTTTCTTTTCTATGAATAATTTTTCATTGACAAGTAAAAATTGTGTATATGGCATAACATATCATGTTTTGATATAGGTACACATTTAGAGATGATTAAATCAAGTTATTTAATGTTTTCATTGCCTTATGTATTTATAATTTTTTGTATTAAGAGCACATAAAATCTGTTCTTTTAAAAATGTATACATGTGCAACATATTAACTGTAGCCATCAAGATGACTAACACACTTCTTAAACTTATTTCTTTTGTCTATTTGAAATTTTGTGTCCTTTGACCAAGATCTCCCTAAATCACATCCATACCCCGTCCCAGCCTCTGGTAACCACAATTTTACTGTTTCTATGGGTTGGACACTTTCATACTTCACAGATAACTGGGAGCATGTGGTGTGTGTCCTTCTGTGCTGGGATTATTTCACTGAATATAATGTCCTCCAGATTCATCTATGTTGTTGAAAAGATAGAATTTCCTTCTTTTTAAAGGGTGAATATAATTCTATTGCATATATGTATGTGTATATATATATGTATACATATACCCCATTTTCTTTACTCATCTATCTGTTAATGGACACTTAGATTGAGTCCATATCTTGGCTGTGGTGAATAATGCTGCAGTGAACTTGGAGATGCAGAGATCTCTTCAACATAGGATTTCACTGTCTTTGGATATATACCCAGTAGTGGAATTTCTGGATCATATGGTAATGCTATTTCTTATCTTTTGAGTATAATCATACTATTTTCCATAGTGATTGCACCTTTTAGAATCACATCAATAGTGCACAGGGTTCCAATTTCTCCTCATCCTTTCCAATGCCTTGTTGCCATTGTTCATTTGGTTTTTGGTAGTAGCCATCTGATGGGTGTGATCAGATATCACCCCATGGTAACTTCACTCTCAGAGATCCTATATCTTTTATGACTAATTCCTGTGTCCTACATCCGTGTGGATTAAATGAGAAGGTGGATGGAAGTGTATGAAGACTGAGAACTGAAATATCTTCTGTATGACACATAATGCTGGTTGGGAAATGTGGCTTATGTCTGAGGGAGGAATGAGTTTCCTAAAACTTCCTCCTGTCCTGACCTCACCTTTTTCCCAATAGAGCTTTGGGACAGCTCACCTGAGCTCATCGGAGCAGATACTAAGTCAGTGTCCTCCAGTGGTCAAGGTAAGAAAGGAAAGGAAACTTCCGTGCCTGATAAGGTTTTTCCTTCCCAGTTGAGGAAAGTCTACCAATATTCACAGGTGACGGGTAGTGATATGTGAAAAAGCAAAGCAGGAGAGGAATGCTAAGCCAATGTGTTCCTCTTGGAGTGGCCCAGCACATGGAGACATTTGCTCAGAGAATAAGAACAGCCACCGTAATCACACTAACTATTGTCCATTTTACCAATTCCTGCCTTTGAAGCATTTTGGTAGAACACATGTGGCTGTTGATGTTGAAAACTACAATAAAGCCCACTGGTATTGCTTAGGTCATTGTAGCACTGATTCTTAACACTATTTTGATTAGGAATGCGTATTGATCTCCAGGACTAGGCTGAGCGTGGATCAGATGACATACACTCAATAGCACAGGGCTGCACTCAGTTAGGAACAAACAGCCCTTGGAAACTCCCTCTATGTTTATTCTCCTCACTATGGTTCCATTTGATGCTGATGCTTATTTATCTTCCTGTCTTTTGATCATTGTATACAACAAAACCCCAAGGGAGAGTTCTAAAGAGCTTTGTAAGGAGAGGCCAGTTTTCTCAGAGTACAGAAATTGGCGCTATGCATCAGAAATTGCAGGTTCTCTACATCAACCTGCCAATAAGTGGAGGCATACCATCTGTCATCAGTGTGCATTTAACACAGCTGCAGCCTTCAAGGGGCAACAGCAGCAGTAGGCAGGTCTGGCGGTTGTTTACTGCTCTGATGTCTGCATTTCCTCTCTCTCTCCTACCCCTGCTGGGGAAATCTGTTGATTTGTCCTGAAAACTAAAGTTAGGTCCAGTGCTCAAATCCACAAGGACTGGACTGTTGTATTTTCATTGACTTTTACTTAAATAATTATGCAAAATGACTAAAGGTAAAGTTCGCTGCTCTCATGTAATTGGAAAGGGCCGATTAGTTACTTTTTCCCTGCTACCCAAGATGGTGTTGATCAGCAGAGAAGTTTGTTATTCAAAAGTCTACTCCTAGGCTAGTGAAATTTCTCCCTCTTCCCAAGTCAGTTCCCGAGCTGTTGTGGTTTATTCCTGAATTTTAGGAAGTCTGAAGACCATACCAAGAGGCTCTGCAGGCTGTAGGAGGAAAACATCTAACTTTAGCCTTATGCTTGGCAAAGTTGGATGGCAAGGTGTTATTTGTAACTTTCTTTAGCATCTCAATAAAAGCCATTGCAAATTCCTTGGCATGTGCTTCTGTGCCCTTTATCACTATGCTTCTTCCTTCCTTTCCTATTCAATTTTCTTCCATTTATTCAGTGGATACACTTGCTCTTCTCCAAACGCAGCAGCTAGTTTTACTTCCCAGTACATTTAGGTGTATACTATTCTACCTCACAAAAATCTGAATCCCTTTTTACTTTACCTGCCTCATGTTCACCTGGTAAATGCCTACGTAATCTTAAATATCTAGTTTAATGTTAAACTATTTGTTTAAGTCTACAATACATCCCATTCTTCCTCATCTTCAGACCAACTTAAGTCATCCTATAGTTGCCTTTCCTGGAATTCATTATTTATCATAGTATTATACCTTTGTTAATATTATAGGAATTTACACAAGTCTGATTCTTTCATTAGATTTTGGGCTCTGTAAGGACAGGAACAATGACTTAATCTTTTATTCTCACAGCACAGCACAGTTACTGATGCACAGACTACATTCAATATGGTTTGAATATGGTTTTTTTGAATTAAATCAAACACAAAAAATATGGGTTTTTTGAATTAAATCAAACACAAAAACCATAATGTCATATAAAAAGGATGCATGGATAGATGAATAATCACTGCAGACATGCATAAATTTTTAAATCACAAGAGGGTCAGTCACTTCACGGAGGCTACTCGGCCAAGTGCTATATCAATCAGGGACCCATTTTCAATTGCATGGTGACAGGTTTACTTTCTTGCTATAAGGATATGAAATATGTTATATGTATAATTTATTGTGTTTCATAAAAAAACTGAAGCCCAAATTCCCTGACAACAAGAGATACATTCTTGAGCACCAAATAGCCTAATATGCAAGATGCTTATGATGAAATATTTTTAATGCAGACAATGCTATTGAGAAGCTCTTGTTGGTTGAGAAATTTCAAAACTAACATAAATACACTTTTAGATTTGCACAAACGTTTAGAGGAGAGACAATGCATTGCATTTTGGACTGGGTAAAAAGCAAAGCGATTATGTGCACACCAAGGAAATAAGGTTTCCCTATGACACACTCAAAATGTCAAAATTCCTGTGTTCCTGGAGGGGAAAAAGAGTAAATATTCTTTTTCTTTCAAATCCAGATCGCAAGGAAACTGCATATATAAATATGTACATACCTCTTACATGCCTTTTCCTTTCCTAAGCTTCTAAATCACCCATAATCTCCAGTGAGAACATTTTTGAGAGCTCTTAGTGGTGACCAAGTTGTGCTGGAGTTTTCTTCTGCCTGGAGCTCAGCATCCTTTTGCTGGTCTATGTACTAAGGTAAACAAATAAACAAAAAAATATGCTGCCACATACATACACAAAGATCATAGAGCATCTTCATTTTTTGAAGCTGAGCCCATCTACCTAGTGAGTCTTCATCCCACTTGCTATATTGGCTATGAGATAGGGAGCACTGTAAATTTTCAATTAACAACTCACATTTCTCTATATAATACTGTTATGCAAACATATGAGTCTCTTCCTCACAAATTACTTTTAGGTTGTAAGAACTCCTCTTGTTCCCACTGTTCCTCCAAACATGGTGTCTGTATCTTTGGGGACAGGATGTACAGAGTTGCTTTAATTTAGGAAACAAGTGAAAAGATCCCTAAACTTCCCTCTTCCTAAGTGTTGTAGTCTAACTTGATTTGTTGCATTTGTATTCTGAGGGATAATTGGTTTCACTTATCTCTTTGATGCACTGAAGTGGTACTCATTGTTGAAGTCCATTGTCATGGTCATGTTAACTCTCTTTGATAAGATCCAGATTGATCTCAGGCCTCTGTGGGTTTACTCATTAACTTAGTACTCGCACAAACCTTCTCTGGGGCACCAGATCATTTCTGAATTATTTATACACCAAGCAGAGGCCACAGAAGACTAAGAGCCTGGTCTCAGGGAAGTTGGCCTAGAGCCCACTCTGTATGTATCACAAGTACCACTCACAGCCATGTTCTCTCTGGAGATGCCCCCTGATTACCCTATTAGAAAATATTTAACATTCCTGTGAATTAAATGTACAAGAAAGAAATATATTCAACATCACTCATTGTAAGATTTCAATTTTTTCCTATTGCTAGAGGTTTTCTTTTCAGTCTGCTAGCCTACTAATCAAATACTTTCAATGTCTCATCTCTTGAGAAAAAAATAGTTATAACATAGAAGCACAAGGAAGAAATGAAAAAGTCTGACACCTCTACATTAGGGTGTGATGATGTGTCTTTAGGGACATCGTACAAAAAATTATCTTGGTTCACACAGAGCCCTAAGATCGGGAACAGGAGAGGATTTTAACACATTAACTGCCACAGTAGAAAATAATTTCTTTTTCGTTGTAGTCACAATGTTTTATTATGAAAATAGAATAAAAACTTTGAAAACAAAATGACCCCTTCCCATTTAATGAAAACTTTCTGTGTGTGAGTTATGTGCACCTTATGTGGCATGAGAATTAATTTTTACACTGTATGTCATGTGAGTTGTATGTGGCTCATGACCTGCTTACTGAATTTGTTTCGGGAGAACTGAGTCTTTTGTCATTCCACAAGTTTTTAGTAGTGCCTGGAGTGTACCTTGGATGGTCCTGGACGATGATCTCTGAATTATACCTCCTTAGTATAGCATATGCATTTTTATTCATTAGCAATAAATTAGCAATGATTAGAACATGGTACTTAAATATTAAAATGAAAATAAAATCAACAAAATATAAAATATTTAGTGATGTGTTTAATCAAAGATGGGCAAACAACAAAATACTAATGAGAATAGTTAAAAGAAATTTGAACAAATGGAGTTCATGGATAAAAAAACAATGGTGTTATGATTTTCATTCTCCCTAAAATGGTCCGTAGAATGGAATGTTTGTAAGACATTGACAAGCTGTTCTTAAAATGCCCATGAAACTCGGGTTTGATGCTCCACCTTACACACATTACACTGCACTTTGCTGTTCTTTGTGCCTTACAAAGAACTTTCCCGTACATTGTTTAACATGCCTGAATTTTGCTCTTTACAAATAAGGCAACAAAAGCTAAGTGAGGCAAGTGGATCAGCCCAAACTCATAGGCCCAGTAAATGATAAGCCTTCATATATGTCTAAGTATTTCTACTTCACAAATTCCATTCTTTCCATCTCAGGTCCTAAAAATTAGAGGTGGAAAAACTTTCTTTTTCTCCCTGAATTCAAATATTAAATCTTTTGTCAACATATGTTCCATAGAGGTAATGGTCCCTTTTCTAAGGAAATTAGGCAAAACCTCCAAAGCTTCCTCTCCATGCAGGGACCAATATCAATTGATATTGTTAGAGATTGGGAGACTTTCTGAGTTTCTCTTTTAATGCCACTTATGCTATCTTTCTTTCTGCATGAAGGAAAAATGGTTGACAGATTCATAAGCCTTCTGAAAAGTTATCGCTGTTTGCATTGCATCCTAGGTATGAGTTCAAGAGTCTTTTCTTTGGCATCAAAATAGTTTTTTGAATGTAATGATTGTTGTATGTGAATCACTGAACAAATTTCAGTTCATCTGCCGTCCCCTTTGCCAGGAGTTCATACAGGTGAAATTTGGATCACCGTATCATTCTCTATAAATGTAATCAAATCAAGTGCATTGGGATTTCTGTGACTTTGAATAAGAACAGAAATCACTTTAATTTAGTTTCTATATCTAGTATTCTAATGCTCTGAGATTTACATAATTTTGTGGGATTCAAAAAATTGTGATCATTTTCTCAAATGAAATGCTATCCATTCAGTCCAGTTAGCGTTGTTATTACTATTATTACAGATTTTAAAGCTTCTTTAAATTCTTAGACAGCAGCATATTTCACTCTGTTGCAAATTTCTCAAACTAGTTTTAATATGAGAGTCAAAGAAATTGAGGCTTAGAGGCTCATTTTTGTCCTACCATGACACACCAGCTCAAGTATACATGGAGTTCCCAGAGTATCCTTTTTCTTGTATAGAGTGAAGTCACTGTCTTATAAATTGAACCACAGTTTTGTTGGGTTTCAACAGTTGCATTTTCCTCTACATTTAAAATCCGTTTTCATAATGCTTTTGAATTGTAGGAGAAAATTTGATCAAGCTTTCAGATTTCTGCACTGGTCTGTGTTCACAGGTACATTGAAGCTTTCATGAATACTCAATTTCTTCCTGACAGCAGATTTATTCAGTATCATCAACTAAAACTGAAGACATTTTGCCAGCCTTACCCAATTACATCAGTAATACTCTACTCCATGCACTGAACAAATCTATTTTCTGATTTTGCAGAAAGGCATATGTCTCTTAGAGACACAGATTCATAATACGCTCAACTTTCTGAATCCAATTCAGTGTATCTTTAAATTGCATTTTGGGTAGCCTCATGGGGAATGCATCAGTGTAAAAACAGACTTTGGAAATAGGCAGGGATTTGGGAGGGGTCTTTTCTTTCATTATGTTTTCTTCTGTAATTATTTTCTCAGATTTTTTTTTTTCCGTTTCTACTTCCTGTATAATGTCTCCCAGTTTGGAATTCTGCAAAAATATATGTCCACACTTGGTGACTCTCAGAAGTGCAGTCTGTAAAAGAAGATCAAATCATAGATTGTTAGAATGAAATCAGGCCCTGGAGGACACTTGACCCATCCCTGCCTTTTCTTAGATGGGCAAAGTTCTATAGAGTTAGGAAGACTCATCTAACCAGGACTGCAAAGATAAAAATAGAGATGTTATAAAAATCAGAGTAGCAACCTAATAAAAATAAGGAGGTTAAAGCTAATATTTGCCAGAGAGTATGATAACCATGTAAAATTTATAATCATTAAATACTATAACCTAGTTTTGTTATTGCCATTGTTATTTCACTTTAAATATCACAATAATCATAAGACATAGATATTATAAATATATTGAGTTTATAGATGGAAAACAAAATCCTGGAACTTAGAATAGTAATAATGGAATGTACTTGAAACCGCACAAATGGACTGGGGGAAGGCAAACTCTGGCCCCATTCTCCTCAAGTCTGAGCTCACCATCACTTTACCTGTTTCCTTTTTTTTCTATTTTCTTCTCATTTTTTTTCTTCACACAAGACCTCCCAAATTTGCTTCAAAAACTATTACTGCCAGGACTAAACCAAAGACGGATTCCTCTCCCAACCTCAGCACGCTTTCCCACTCTGCTCTCTGCTTGTGTTAAGTGATCCTTCAAAACACAGAGTTTTTTTCTATGTGAACCACTTAGTCATGATTTAGTACTATTAGACATGTATTGTGAGGTGTGGGTGTCTCCTGCCTTCCTCTAGTGGTTCACAAAGTACCCATTTCAAACTGGAGGCATAACATTACCTGATTTCAAATTATACTATGGGGCTATAACAACAAAACAGCATGGTACTGGTTTAAAAAAATAGACATATAGATCAATGGAAGAGAATAAATAACCCAGAAATAAAGCCACATACCTACAACTCACTTACCTTTAACAAAACAGACAAACCATCCACTCAGGAAAGGACACTATGTTCAATAAATGGTGGTGGGAAAAGTGTATATCCCTATGTAACAGAATGAGTCTCTCCCTCTCACCATATTCAAAGTAAACATGGACAACTGGATCCACATTGCTCATGACATAAAAATTAACTCAAAATGGATCAAATACTTAAAAGTAAGGCAAGAAACTATAACAATTCTAGATTAAAATCTAAGAAAACATTTCTATAATTTGACTTAGGCAAAAAATTTATGGTAAGACCCCAAAAGAAACACAACAAAACCAAAAATAAATTGGACTTAATTAAACTAAAATTGTTTGTGCATAGTAAAAGAAATTATTATCACAGTAAATAGGCAACTTACAGAATTAGGGAAAATATTCAAAAACTGTGCATCCAACAAAGAACTAATATCCAGAATCTATAAGGAGTCTAAAAAAAAAAAAAAATTATACTGGTTAACATAGCCTTCCTGGCAACGGTTTATAAAACCAGTGTATGGTGCCCCATGATTGCATTAATGTACACAGCTATGATTTAATAATAAAAAATAAATAAAAGATTTAAAAAAATTAAGTGGGAAAACAAAATGAACAGACATTTTACAAAAGAAGTTACACTTATGGCTACTAATCATGTGAAAACTATGCTGAATATTACTATTCAGAGGAATACACGTTAAAACAATGATAAAATACCATCTTACTCCAGTCAGAATGATTATTACTAAAAAATAATTAAAAAAAAAAAGTAGACATTGGCATGGGGTAGTGAAAAAGGAAGGTTTATAAACTGTTGATGGGAATGTAGACTAGTACAATGTCTAGGAAAAACAGTATGAAGATGTCTCAGGTACCTAAAAGTAGATCTACCATTCCATCCAGCAATCCCACTACTGGATATCTACCCAAAGGAAAATAATGATATAATGATACCATTATATCAAAATGGTATCTACACTCATATGTTGGTTGCAACATGACTCATAAGAGCAAAAATATGGAATCATTCTAAGTGTCCACCAACTGATGAGTAGAAAAAGAAAATGTGGTAGATACATACCATGGAATACTACTCAGCCATAGAAAGGAATGATAATTTCTTTTGCAGCAACCTGCATGGAATTCAAAGCCATTATCCTAAGTTAAGTAACTCCGGAACAGAAATCCAAATACTGCATGTCCTCACTTGTAAGTGAAAGCTAAACAATTGGTACACAAGGCCATGCAGAGTGAAATGACAGACACTGGAGACTCCAAAGGAGGGAGGCTGAAAGGGGGTGAGGAATGAGGAATCCCTATTGGGTAAAATGTAGTCTATTCAGGTGGTTGTCCACTTAAAGTTTAGACGTTAACACAATATATCTAGGCAACAAAATGCACTTATACTCCCTAAATGTATTGAAATTTAAAAAAAAAAATTCTTTTTTCCTTATAAGCTAATACAGACTTTGCCTAAAAACTCCCAGAGATTCCCTTAAAGTCCAGATTCTTAATGTCACAAAAATCATTTAAGAAAGAATGAGGACAAGGAGCTTGATGGCTTCATGGCCAACTTGCCCTCATGACTGAAGAACAAGAAATGCTGTGGAAGGATTTACTATGAGAATAAATTTTCTTGCCTGGAATTGAGTTCTTATTTTATACCCTGTTCACTTCCACGTTTTGCCTAATTCATAGTCTGTGAACACACAAGGGGCACTGGGATGCTAAAATAAGCATAATCTTTTTCTGTTGGCCCAGAAATTTGTCAGCATGGGACTTTCTCTGGTTTACCTTTTGAGATATTGGCAGTATGGAAGATAGAGAAGTCAGCATTTGTTGAACTTACACATTGTAAGGAATGAGAACTAAATTAGTAGAGTCTCTCATATCGTGAAGAACATGTGTGGGTATAAAAAGGCATACATATATATTCATATTCTTCTAAAATATAAATATTATTTGAACATTTTTAAATAAAATAGGATGATAACTTAATTTTCCCTCTATTTGAAAAGAAATATGTTTTTTTCCCCTTTCAAATTACGGAGGATAATATTCTCCCTGTCAGTGTGAATCTCTATGCTATTCTCTTAGAAGTAATTAATCTTTGACATTCTCTTTTGAAAATTCACAATATTTCAGATTTATGGTTCCATATGGATCTCTACAGTAGGTTATGGGAAAAACCCTATTTTTATGTTTGACACCAAAAATTCATCTGCCCAGCAAATGTTATCTTCTGTAATACTGCAGTGTTGCTGAATGTGCTAATTCTTATTCCTGTGAGACTTTCAACCCAGTAGTACTGGGTCAAATTGTTCACATTACCTGTAGATAAAGTGTTCAAACTTACCCACCTACCCCAAATCCCAGGGTCTGTCCATCACCAGTTTTAAAGCACCTATCACTTCTAACGAATTGGGTTCATTAAAAGGTTAAAGGCATTTCTTATCTTGCGTACTTTACCCAGTGAATTCAGATGGGAGTTTTACCTTTAGATATGTAAAGTCACTAAGTTTCAGTGATCATTACACACACGAACTATGAAAGAAATAAAATATCCAGGACCCATAGACACACGGTATATTAATTTTCCCTGGCTTTTTATTCATGTTAAGTGTTTCCCTGGGGGATTTTAGTTTTCTCTGCCTAATGTAGGAGATCAATCAGCTTCATCAAAAGTGGCTACTGTGCAAAACTTTATTTTTATGTGTCTTTAAATGAAGCTTGATCCAAATGCTAATACTGAAGTCTTTTTGATACTTACAAATCCTTTATCAGCTAAAAGCCACCCTCTTCCCTCATGTTTTATGAAGGTGATCTAGAGTGTGAGATAAATGTGATTCTGTCTTTATTGTCCTAGTCATGACTGAATCAACCCTTAAAGTATTGTAAGCATTCTTTTAGCACTTTTAAAAGTAAACAGAAAAACCTCTGTAAGATAAATTGTAATTATGGTAAAAAAAAAAAAAAAAAAAAAAACCACCATTACTTGATAGAAAACAGTTTTTGGTCTCTACCTACTCTCAAAGAGAACATAAAATGAAAAATCATAATTTTAGATGATTTTCTGGATGGGTAACAAAAGAAAAAGTAGAAAAATGAGATTACATCGGACCAAAAATCTTCTGTTCAATAAAGAAATATCGATAGAGTGAAAATAGAACCTACAGAATGGGAGAATGTATTGTCACACCATATACCTGCTAAGGAGCTAATATCAAAAATGTATAAGAAGCTCAAATCAACAGCAAGAAAATAGCTCAATTAAAAACAGGCAAAGTACCTGAATAGATATTTTTCTCAAAAGCCACACAAATGGTCAACAGATATGTGAAAATTTTCAATATTATTACTCAACACGGAAATGCAAATCGAAACCACAATGAGATACTGCCTCAATATTTTTAGGATGGCTATTATAGAAAAGATAAGATAAAACAAGTATTGGACATGGAGAAAGGGACCACTTGCATTCTACCGATAATGTAACCACCACTGAAAACAGTATATAGGCTTTCTAAACAAATTAAAATCAGCAATATGACTACTGGATATGTATTCAAGGAAATAAAATAAGTATGTCAATGATACATCTGCACACAATAGCCAAGATATGGAATAAATCTACATGAACAACAATGGATGGAAAGTCTTCATCTTTTTATGGTTGCATAGTATTCCATGGTATACATATACCTGAATTTGTTAATCCATTCATGGGTTCATGGGCATTTGGGCTGCTTCCTCAATTGACCATTATGAATGGGCTGCAATAAACATTCTGGTGCAAATGTCTTTGTTGTAAAATGATTATAGATACCTATAGAGAGATACCTAGTAATGGAATTGCCGGATCAAATGGTAGGTCAACTTTTATTTCCTTAAGAATGCCCCATACTTCTTTCCAAAAGGGCTGGATTAGTTGGCAATCCCAGCAGTAGTGTAGAAGTAACTTTACATCTTTTATGTTTACCTGGATGGAGTTGGAACATATTTTTCTTAGTAAAGTATCTCAAGAATGGGAAAAAGTATCCAGTGTGCCCAATATTATTATGAAACCAATATATAATCACATACACATTCATACTAATGATATACTACAAATATAGTTCAGAAAGAAGGAAGGGAGAGGAGGGGAGAGGAGTGGAGGGAGGAGTTAGGACACTTGGTGGGATCTCACCTAAGGTGCACAGTGCAAGGGTACATTGCAAAACAACTAAGAGTATATTATAAATGTTCTACCACAAACAATTTTAAAAATATTTTTTTAAAAAGCAACAAAAAAAATCATCAGATGAATGGATAAAGTGTTATACACACACACAACTCACATACACATACAATGCAATACTATTCAGTTAAAAAAAAAAAAAAAGATGAAAATCCCCTCAGCTCTCATTTTCAACACTATAGATAAAAGTGGAGGACATTATGTTAAGTAAAAGTCAACCAGGAACAAAAATTAAAATATGGCACAATTTCACTTATATATGGAATCTAAAAATGTTGATCCCATAGAAATACATAGTAGTTACTGGTGACTAGAGGGGTTAAGAGATATGGAGTGTGTTATGGACCTATCATTCAAATAATACATATTTATAGTTAAATAGGAGGAATAAGTTCAAGGGATCTACACTTACAGTGACTATAGTTAATGGTGATATATCGTATTCTTGAAAAAAAATGTTAAGCAGATAGATAAATGTCTTGCCACCAAATGATAATCATGTGAGGCAGTGCACTTGTTAATTAGCTAAAATGAGCTTTTCACAATATATAGACACTTCATAGCATCAGAACATGACAAATCCCTAAAATTTTATATCAATTTTTAAAGTAAATTAATTAATGAAAAGTATTAATGTTCAGACTGTCTTCACATTATAAAAGAAAGGGAGTAAAAGGAATGAATTCAAAAAGAGAAAGAAGTGATTTTCATATTTTTTCTTATAAAATTCACTTAGAAGCAACAAGTCTTCGCTCTCCTGATTTGCCAGAAATTCTCAGTGCCTCTATGGTACTGTCCTCAGGCCCCTGTGTGCACCTGTGTCCCAGAGAGGTGATCACATCTTGCTGCAATAGCTTACCAACTTGTCTCTCTTCTTAGAGAGACTCCTTGAGAAAGTCGAGCTTTTTAAACACTGGAAGGAAGAGAAAATTAAGGGAAAGGGAAAGAAAAAATGAAGGCATGAAAGTGGATAATTTATATAGAATACAAAAATTCTAATCTTTAAGGAGAAAATTTAGAAATACCAAAGTATACTGATATACTAAACTGATTTTGGATGTATTATTTGAATATACATTTTCTTAATTACAGAATAAAAGATTCAGGCTTTCCAGTGAATACCACCAGAATTTCTGACTTTAGATCCAATTATTAGCTATGAATAATGAATGAGATCACTGGGTACTTATAAACTAGCAGCAAGAATAAAATTGCTAATTTTATTGGCTGGTCTTGATTCAAAGCAAAATATTACAAATGCGTACTGAAATGTCAGCATTGTGAGTTTTTTAAATCTTTGGTTTTTTCAACTTGTTCTATATTTACTCTTAAAACTTCATGATCAATGTATTAAAAAAGGTGGGTGGTGCCTGTGGCTCAGTGTGTAGGGCGCAGGCCCCATATACTGAGGGTGGTGGGTTCAAACCCAGCCTCAGCCAAACTGCAACAAAAAAACAGCCAGGCTTTGTGGCGGGTGCCTGTAGTCCCAGCTACTCGGGAGGCTGAGGCAAGAGAATCACCTAAGCCCAGGAGTTGGATGTTGCTTTGAGCTGTGTGATGCCACGGTACTCTACCAAGGGCGACAAAGTGAGACTCTGGCTTTACAAAAACAAACAAACAACAACAACAACAAAAAACATGATTGGTGAATAGGCAAACAAAAGCATACAAACAGCCACAAGTTCATCACTGTAACACAATTACTCTTAATATTTTGCTGCAGACCTTCTACATCTTGCTTACAGAAATTTTAAAGAGGCATCAGATACAGAATACATTTTTTGAAACATGAGTTTTTTTTTAATTTATTTATTTTTATTGTTAAATCATAGCTGTGTACATTAGTGCAATCAAGGGGTACAATGTGCGGGTTTCAAATAAATTAATATATTGCTCTCAAGAAAAGTAAGACTCAGATTTCTGATAATAATTAAATAACTCAATCGACTTAACCCTTAGATAGCAACAACATAATGTAGCAAAAATACCCATAGTACACTCTTTTCAGGCATTGGAGAACGATCAGTAGTAGACAGAAACTGTAGTGGAGAGACTACCTATCTTAGTCTTCTCAGATACCATAATAAAACACCATAAATTGAGTGACTTAGAAAAAATAGACATTTATTACAGTTCTGGAGGCTGAGAAACTCGTGTTCAAGGTAGATTTTATTCCAAGCCTTCTTCTTTTGACTTATAGGTGGCTGCCATCTTTCTTTCTTTCTTTTTTTTTTTTTTATCATTGTGATTTTTTTTAATTTGCCATTATAAAATGACCATCTCTATGTTATCTATTCTTTTTTACTTTACAGTCTCATTGTTACTTTCTTTTGCTTTGTGTTTATTTGATATCTTTTCTTAATATTATCTTATTTTATTTATTTATTTTTTATTATTAAATCATAGCTGTGTATATTAGTGTGATCATGGGGCACCATGTGTTCTGACATGATCTTTCTTTTATGCACTTGAGAAAAGAAAGCTCTGTTTTTACTTCATTTCCTACAATGACACTGATTACATCATCGGCTCCTCACTTTCATGGCCCCATATAAACTCAATTGCTTCCCCAAATCCTGTCCCCCAAATATCTTCACATTGGGAGTTATGGCTTTAACAAGTATATTTTGGAAGGACAGTAGCATCCAATTTATAACACTATCCCAGAAAGAGTAGGAGAGTTGCCTGGTACTTTTATTATGAAGCTATTTCCCCAAATGTATGTGCGTTGGAGATGCAGAAAGCTATAGCCTTACCAGTCTGAGGTGGTAGACTAAGGATAGCATTCATTGGTAACATAGCAGACTACAATTTAGCAGTGAGATCTAGGCCAGGAGGGAGATAGATATAAAAGGGATACCTATAAAATCTGCCCACATCTGACTTCTGAACAACATGGTTTTCAGAAAGACCCCATGAGAACAGTTCAAAAAAACTGAATAGAGATTTTGGCAGCAGCTCAAAGCCCAGTAGAGGGTATAAAGTTTTAGTTCATTCATGTCGATTTTATTCCAGAGTGATAATTACTCTTCATTGGAATATAACAATACCCAGAGTCTCTACAATCATGGTGGCTTTGTATAAACTGGCTTTGCTAAGCTGAGACTACTTTTCGAGAATTGCCTTTCCTTTGTGGTTCTGAGTTAGTATTGGCCACAAGAGCAATTTACATGGGAGTTAGAAAACAAGAGTGAAGGAGTAGCCAATTAGATGTGTTCTATGCTATGAGGTCACTTTAGGGAAAGTACTGAGACAGATCACTCATTTTTACTGATATACTTGCTGGCTCACCCAGCAGAGTGAGGCAGTTTCTGGGCCCACAGTTCCTCAAGATCTCCCCGTGTTTTCCTCCTTAGCTTCACTTTTCTGACTCCTCAGACAACTATGTGGTAATATCTATGGTCAAGGTTACCTGTGTATCACATAGTTTAACACCATCAGTGAGATTAAGGAAGGTGAGATATAGTCCTTGTGGTTTCAGATATGTCCCTGATGTCTCTCACACTGTGTCCATTTCCCCTTCCTGACTACTAGGCTTACTAACTTCAGTTCCAGAGAAAACAGATTTTTTTTTTTTTTTTTTTGAGACAGTCTCACTTTGTCACCCTCAGTAGAGTGCCATGATGTCAGAGCTCACAACAACTTCAAACTCTTGGGTTCAAGTGATTGTCTTGTCTCAGCGGCCCAAGTACCTGTGACTATAGGCACCTGCCACAATGCCTGGCTATTTTTTAGAGATGGGGTTTTGCACTTGCTTAGGCTGGTCTCAAACCTGACAGCTCAAGGCAATTCACCATATGCGGCCTCCCAGAGAGCTAGGATTACAGGCTTGAGCCACCACACCCAGGCAAGAAAACAGATTTACATAAATGGTAAAATTAACTATCACAATAGAACTAGGCCTGACTTAATTCTCTGTGTATCTGTTCTAACCAATTTATAGGGCTTTTGTAAGAATACGATTAAATTAAACTATGTTTTTATATGACTAGTGTGCTTGTCCAGGAACTCTTGTCACATACATTCTAAATGAAATAGACTACACACCGTGGATACATTCAGATTGCACTGTTGTTCTATGACTTTGATGTGCCATGATATTAGAGATGACAGATAGAGAGAGCTAATCAACCAGTAACCCACACTTTATTATATATCCCAATGCCAAATCTTTCAGGAACATTTCTTTGAATGCCTCTTGATCACAACTAATCATTTCTTTTCTTGTAACTGTCTATAATTTTTGACAAAACTTCAAATTCACAATTTCCCACAACAATAATTACCATAAAGAGCCTAAATTATACTTGCTTTTGATACTAGATTGTGTGCTTGTTGAAGACAGGGCTTCAATCCTTGTCTAGCACTGTATGTTTATAATCACTGGCATTCAAGATGTATATATTGGTTGGAACTGGGAAGATTATATGCACAGAATTATTTTGAATACATGAAACACTCCTAAACAGAAGAGATTCTATTTTGGAATTTTCACTTCACCGTCAGCTGTGCCAGTTATGAAGGTATGAAGGTGATATTAATGGATTGATTTTTACAAAGATTCCTGACTATTCTAAAATAGAATTAAAGTAGTCAGGTATCAAATGGCTTTTTTTTTTTTTTTTTTTGTCTCATGATTGAGAAATGTGAATGTTCATATTACAAGAAGAAAATTGTATGGAAATTTTCAGACAAAGGACCAGAATTTACATGGTCTTTATGGGAATTTGCGTGGCTTTGATTCTCTGACAAAGATAACTTTCATTATAGGAACTTGAAATGTTAAAACTGAATTCTTGACAACCCAATCAATTTTCCTTTGTTAAGACACAGATAGGCACTCTCAACTTGACTGACTTTTATTAGCATTACCATCTGCTTGAACCCCAGAAAAAGCCATTCTATATTCCCTCTCATTCATCATATTAGAATCAGAATAATAAAAGTGTGTGTGTGTGTGTGTGTGTGTGTGTGTGTGTAATATCACACACCTAGCACATCAGTGGAGTCCTCTCATAGGCTTTTATAGATTAAGGATTGTTCTATATTCTTTGAGCATTTAATAGGAAACTAAGTCTCCCAATATTGTTATGTGCTACTTACAATGAGTTTTGTCTCACATTATAATTCAGAGAGCAATGATAGTGGCAAAATTCAAAGTCTAGAAAACACTTAAAGAAGCCCTCTCATTACATTTTGCTTGAGCTAAGGAGGCCCTTAATGCACTCAATGACCATATACTGATAGATACATTTTACATTTCCTGAAAGCCTGAAAAAGTCAACTTGCTACCTATCTCTCTTCATCCTTAATCTGCCATTCCAGATGCAGGGAAAGAGTTCATTAATTACTGTTTTTAATGCACAAAGCTGAAATGTAAGAAAGACATTTATCTTTCTGTAAATTTAGAAACTAATCTTTCACTCCTTCTATGA
Source organism: Loris lydekkerianus (assembly GCA_963574355.1). Classification (NCBI taxonomy): domain Eukaryota; kingdom Metazoa; phylum Chordata; class Mammalia; order Primates; family Lorisidae; genus Loris; species Loris lydekkerianus. The sequence goes on along the minus strand of CAUYPK010032422.1, from coordinate 27,267 downwards.
TTTGGTGGTATGTGATTAACTGTAAGTTTAAGGTAAGATGTACTCCATTTTTCCATTACCTGTCTAGGCTGTGTTCACTCTTCTGGTGAATTTAAATATTCTCAGTTTTCACATAGAGTAGATCTGCCATGGTCCCACTTATCTGGAAATAATTACTTCCATTTTAGCAAATCCTAGAAAAGAGTAGTTTATCCTACCATGCAAGTACTCTTTTGATGCAACCTCAACTACACCATTAAGGAGAGACATGATAATAACCCACCCACGAGAGATTTCTTTTGGGGAGAGTGTGCATAATGGGTGGAGGAACGAGGAGGCATAAAAGAAAAAGCAAAGCTCTGAATCAAATGGAATTGAGTAAACAATTGGGGGCAATGTACAGCAAAAGCAATTTAAAACAAGAGCTTTAACTGAATTTTAAAGAAGCAAATTGAATAAAGTACTTAGAAAATGGATATAATGTTTAGCAAAAAATAAAAAAAAACAGAAGTACCAAATATATTGGCACAGATAAATTAGGCTTGTCACATGTGGTTTCAGTTTTTGTTCTTGTGCTTAAAGAGATGAACTGCAAATTTTTCTTTTACTCACAAGTTAGCTTTAGGAATAAGCAGGCTACTACCTTGATTTTATTTGCACAAATTGTGTGATCATTAAAAGAAGCAGGTGTCTTTTACATCCATCTGCATTGCAATAGTAGAAGGTATTTAAAATGTGGAAGAACCATGTTTAGCATATAATGTGACCTCTAAAACTTAGTTCAAGTAGAGATTCTCTCTATCCCCCAGTTGCAGCATCGTCCTTCCCAATCCACAGTAGCAGAAGTAGCAATACTTCACCTGTAAGGGTTAAGAATTAACCATAAAACCAACAGGAGACTGATTTTGAGCAGACAGTTTACCTTTGACTGGGAATGGAATATGGAATTAGTGGATTTCTTACCATGTGGGCCAAAACTCTTCATCCATCATGAATGTGCTTATTTTACTTCTGTTTTATTCCTTTGAATTACCTATGCTAAGTAATTTTTTTTTTAATTTTTTTATTTTACTTGCTTAGGAGTTGGGCACGATAGGGTCTTATGAAGCTATTTTTCTCTTATGTATGATTTCTTCTATGGGAGGAAGGAAAAAGGAGAGAGAGAAAGATGGAATGATGGGGAGATGGAGAATGAAAGAGAAATTTTTCGTTTAAAGACACTTTCTACTGTTTCTGTCAGTGAGTGTGTGAGTTACAGCTGTGGTTATCTAAGTGCTAAGTGTGGTCTGCAGGTCAGCTACATCAGCATCACCTTGGACCTGGGAATTCTCAGGAGCCCCCTACACCTACCAAGTCAGGAATTCTGATGGATGAGGCCCAAAAATTGTGGTTTGAAGAAATCCTTCAGATGTTTCTGATGCACAGTTTAAGAGTTCTTTCCCTTGGTGCCATTATGGGCTGAGTCTGATCACATTTCCATATAATAGCCCATAAAATATTAATACCCTCATGAATCCTTTTCTTCCGCCAGTTAAATATCTTCCATTTTTAATAAACAATTTCAAAGGCCTTCTTTTCTCTGGCTAAAATCTTAAAAACATAACCGACTGCAATTCTCTTATTAAAAAAATGAAACCCAAAACTAAACCAGTTTTGTAAGTATGTTCTATCCAATAGAATTTTAAAAATTACTTTTCCTTCCTTATACTTCCATTTAATAAAGGTTAAGGTTACATATTATTATCATTTTAGGCAATTACTATTTTCAGATAATGTATACAATGAACTCATACTTTCTAATATGAATTCATCATTGTTAGAAACTCCTTAAATATAAACATAGTTCCCAATTTGTGATAGCTTAAACATGTGATAGCTTACATGTTTTCCAACCTAAAATGTGATACTTAAACATGTGATAGCTTAAACATGTGATAGCTTACAAGTTTTCCAACCTAACAATGGGGTAAAAGTGATACACATTCAGTGGAAACCATATTTTGAGTACCCATAAAACCATTCCATAATTTCACTTCTATATAGTACTCAATAAATTACATGATACATTCAACACTTCATTACAATATAGGCTTTGTGTTGGATGATTTTGCCCAACTATAGGCTAATGTAAGTGTTCCAAGCATGTGTAAAATAGGCTAGGCAAAGCTATGAAGTTTGGCAGGTTAGGTGAATTAAATGCATTTTTGACTTAGCAATATCCTCACCTTACAATGGGTTTATTGGGCTGCACCCTCACTGTAAGTTAATGTGCATCTATTGATTAGACAGATTAGACAAAAGCTCACTCCATTTGCTCTTGTTCAGTTTTCTCTCCGTTTTATGAGTATGCTCTTCATGTGCACATGTTTCCAATGAAATAAATATGGTCCAAATTCACACAGGTAAAATTAAAGTTTTGCAACCCTCTCCACCCTGAAAAAGGGTGGAGCCCACTTCATAAGCATATGTGAAGGCAACTATAGTAGAAACTCTCCTTAGACCACCTCCATGTTTTCACCCCCTCCTTGACTTGACTTAATTTTCATAGATCAAATACGTACACCATGCACATGTAAGTATAGTAGGCCTAGTTCCTTATGGTGACCACCTCCATGTGTTGGCCAGTGTGTTACGGTCCCTTGGGAGTCAAATTACAGAGGTTCTACTGTGTATTCAAATTTTATTATATTTTTATTTTTGTTTCCCTAAGCTGTTAACTAATTCCTAATTCTCATCAACTTTTCATCAAAACATGCCCAATTTTGGAAATTTCTATCTAGTTCTGAAACCAGGTAGGTTTTAAAAACACTCCTAATTAACAGTTCCAGGAACCATATCATTAAAAGTATTTATAAACAGGAAGCTCTTTCATTGATGTGAACCAGGATGAGAAGAGATGAAGCCCTGGTGTCTATTTCTGGCTCCATCATTGACTCACCCTTCACTACAATGGAAAACCAATTAATGTCCCCTAGTCTTTTCATTTGTGAAATTTAAGAAACTATCACTACAATGCTAAGAAAATGGAGGTTATGGAAAATTTAAATATGTTTGTTAAAATGGTACTGTATTAATGTAAATTCTAATACTTAAAGTGATAGAAGTAGACTAAATTTGAGCAGGAATTGAATTACTTATAACATCCAAACATTTTACCAGTGCTTATTATTTGTTTGCACTTCTACTAAAAATTTATACCAAAAATCTCCAAACAAATTGTATTAAATACTAACATACTTAATTCTTACTTATCTTCATCATGAAGTGATGAAACTCAGGTAAGAAATTATTTAGCTTGACTATTGAATGATTTAACAGCATTGTACTTGGAACTTGGCGAAATTTGATTGGAACAAGTTGCAAGAAATCCCTCCATCTTCTAAATTTAAAATCATGAGAGCTCTGACAATGAACTGGAAATTCTACTTTAATTAACATAAATTAGAAAAAATATTGTGACCAAAATGTCATTAGAAGACATAGAGTTGTTGATAGAACAGAATCTGGTCAGATTTCTGTATTGCCTTTTGTACTTACTCAAAAGTTATTTCTTGAGATGTCTGAATGGTCTTAAGCTAACTGGTGTAGATTCTTTCACATAATTTCATAATATCAGGTATTATCATGACCTGTAAGCTTTAATATTTAGATTTAAACATGTGGATTAACACATCTAATCAAAATTGTCCACTTTCTGAATTATTCTTTATCTTTTTCAAAATAAACCAAAGTCTGTCTCATCCATTTGTTGCAAGTTAGAGTGATTCTTAAATATATTTTTTAAAAATACCTCTTTAAAATACTAAAGTGTTCACCACTTCTAAACTGGAAAAAAATTATGAAATCAAGTTCTATGAATAAATTAAATGAAACGTGATACAACTAGAAGATTTATCCAAGACCATTAATCTGGTGATGAAAAGACCCCAGTCATTTCACTTTCAGGTTATTTCCACAGCAACACCTAAAAGGTCTAGTAAGTTGAATCCCATTAGCTTTATAAACCTGTAAAGAAAACTACTGGTAACTTACAAGAGCTCTTTCTCTCAATGAAAGCGAAATTCTTTTAAAAAGCAGATATAATTATAGCTTTCACATGAAGGCTATAACCCAACTATAGCACAAGACTATGGGGAAAGGGCCAAGGAAGGAGAAGGGAGGGGGGAGGTTTTTGGTGAAGGGGGGGTAGTGGGTGGGGCCACATCTATGGTGCATCTTAGAATGGGTACAGGTGATTACACTGATGTATATAGCTATGATTTAACAATAAAAAAAGCAGATATAACCAATTATGTCAATTATATATGATTAAATCACTTTCTTCTGTGGCAGCGTACATCTCTCCCCACCCCACCCCTGCAATACACACACCTCAAAACGGAAAGGTTTGACAGCCACAAGGAATTAAATCACTGCATCTATTAAATCTAAGGCAACAGCTAATCAGAAATACATGTTACTTAATCATTTGCCCTGAGAAACCTGAATCAGAATAACGTAGTGGTTCTCAAGCTTCCTAATGCTGCAACCCTTTTATACAGTTCATGGGTCGCAACCCACAGGTTGAGAACTGCTGGTTTAATGGTTTAGAATTCAGGTATCCTCAAACTTTTTAAACAGGAGACCAATTCACTGTCCCTCAAACTGTTGGAGGGCTGGACTATAGTTAAAAAAACAAACAAACAAACAAACAAAAACTATGAACAAATTCCTATGCACACTGCACATACCTTATTTTGAAGTAAACAAAATGGGAACAAATTCAATCAGACTGCCTCATGTGGCCTGTGGGCTGCAGTTTGAGGACCCCTGGTTAGATCCAAATGGTCTATTAAAATTTCCAATTCAGGACGTCCAATTTGAGCTTTGTCTCTTTGAAAGTTCACATACTGATCAACCAACTCTGAATAATTTTCTTGATTAATTTAATTGTGAATAGAATTTACATCATAGTGACTTATTAGTAACCACTATTACCTAACACTATATGACCTGACCTGGGATTTATCTGAATATTGAACACTCATAACTTCTGGCTACTCATACTGTGTTTTAGTTGTGTATATCTTTCAGGAAGTGTGGAGAATGAGTGGGAACTTAATCACTGTAGAAATGTATAGGTGCTTCCTGAAAACTAATTTTGATTTAATTTAATTTTTTTTTTTTTTTGGCAGTTTTTGGCTGGGGCTGGGTTTGAACCCACCACCTCTGGCATATGGGGCCGGTGCCCTACTCCTTTGAGCCACAGGCACCACCCTCGACTTTAATTTTTGTGAGAATCACGAACTTCTACTCTCTAGCTAAAAAATGTAGCAATTCATAGGTGAGTACGTTTAAGGTAACCCCGATAGAGGGCAGGATGTATTGTTTTCTGGAATTGGGGTAAGCAGGAATGATGAAAGGATAAGTAGAAATGGAAATGAGAATAAGAAAGCAGTTAAAGTGATGGATTACTTGGGGCCTATGTTTAGTATGGAATTAAGTAAAATAGGGATTGACATATTAGAATGCAATATTGAAAAAATGGAAAATTAGGAAAGAATGGTGTGTATATACATACATACATTCATGCACCCACCTACACACACCCACACCCATGTATATATATGAGTGTATGTGCAAATAATGAAGTGAGGAGATTGAAGGGCAGAAAAGAAAGAGTTGTGTTTTTTCCAAGCCTGGGCAAATGTAAAGTCCCTTTCCAAAGTGTATTCCATGCAGTCACATCAAATTGATTCAAGGGTGTTATTGAGATTAAAAAAACTATCTGGTTTCCCTTTTTGGATTTAGATACTTGGACGGCTAAGTCTTCTGTCTTTGAAGGCAATCTCGTAAGTCATTTCTCAGCAATACGTGTCAAATGATGGCATTTAAGAAGTTGAGTGATTAGATCTGTATCAACGGCATCGCATGAGAGAAAACAATACCACTATGGTATCAGTGAGAACCAAGACTTCGGCATTTAAGGAGCAGCAGGAACTTACTATTTTGTGACAACATTTCATTTCACTGACAAGAACATGTTCAGCTTTGTTTCTTAGGCACTGAATCACCCGCTTATTTAGCTTCTGGAAGAAAAAAATCCTTTGGGCTGATGATTTAAGGTGACACCTACATTATTTATCCCACCTCAGCTGTGTCAGCTAAGATGAAATGGCTCTCTAGAACACAGCATGGGTCACCATCAGCCCCACCAACTGCAAAGAAAATGTGAATGCTAATTAGAAACAGGTGTTGTATTTACTGTACGTGGATCCTCTTATTTGCATGGACTGGCAGGAATATTTTCATTTGGGGCCACCTCCCATGTCTTCCTCTAAAATGATAGTCTTCAGTGCAATGGGATATGTACTAGGGTAATATTTAGATGCCTTCATTCAACCAATATTTCTTGTTTCTTATCTGAAAAAATCAGAATTAGAAGCTATTGGAGAGAAAAAGCAAATCACATAATGTCCTTGATTATACAAAGGTCAGTCTATTAGAAGAAATACTTGTATTTATTCATCCTCGTATCTCAGCACAAACATTATTTATTTAGGAACAGTTCTTTTATTATTTCTCACACGCACTTATTATTCAGGTAACTCTTTATAGATACAAAGTCTCTCGCACTGGCTCACGAAACTTAATGTGGCTAAGTCTTCTAATTTCACATCATAAACTAAGTATTGCCTGGCACATAGTACATGCTCCATAAATAATGTTTATTTTCAGTACAATCATTAAATAATAAATAACCAACAACATTATAGAAAGAATAAGCTCTCATTCCTGCTAATATTGGCACAATTTCAATGTGTCATTGAAAATGGAGAAGAAAGAGTTGCCTCTGACTAGATCAGGAAAATTTTCATGAAGTATTTTCAAAGCAGATTTATTGAAGTGTAATCAATGTACAAAAGATTGTGTATGTTTAATGTGCGCAACTTGGTGAGTTTGGATGTATGTAAACACCTGTGATTTGGTCATCACAATCATGACAAAATCCAACAATGTGTTGGATGTGCCAGGAAGCATTTTAACTGTACTTTCAGGATAGAGATTATTGCGTTTGTGGAGATGAGATGACATAAAGTGGTGAATGGTACATACAAACGCATATGAAAGACAAAGGAAATTGTTTATCTGTCTCTTTTGTCTATTTATTTGAATATAGATTGAGTAGAAATACGGGAGGTAAAAATATAAAAATGTATATTGGGTCCAGAAGATGTAGAATGATCAAGAAAAAATTTTGAGCCTAGGAAAAACTATGGCAAGAGCTATGCTTCAGTTCCAATAACCTAACACTGATATATAAAAGGCAGAGACTCTAAAGACAATGATATCAGGTAGAAAGCTATGGCAGTGTAGATAAAGTGGTATCTGGTAATGGAAATAGGAAAGAAGAAAGACCTAGTTCAAAAGAAACTTTGCAGGGACTTTAAATTAATTAAATGTGGAGGTAGTGATATAAAGAATAGAAAAGACAAAAAAAGAATCAATTTATTGAACTTCAAAAAAATGAGTACTTACTGTTACTATGTGCCAAATAATAGAGATTTTAATCTAGAGAGGTGATGTGCATGGTGGAGCAGTTACACAAGTAGAACACAATAGTGATAAGAATGAGTTTTGTAATGGGAACTACAATTTTGTTTCAGTGAAGATAGTGGGGAGTTCAAGACCAGCCTGAGCAAGAGAAAGATTCCATCTCTATGACAAGTGGAAAAATTAGCTATGTGTTGTGGCTGGCACTGTAGTCCCAGCTACTCAGGAGACTGAGGCTGAATGATCACTTGGGCTCAAGGAGACTGAGGTTGCACTGAGCTATGATGACACCATACTCATAGCTCTGATGACATCTAGTCCAGGTAATAGAGTGAGACCCCTTCAAAGCAAACAAACACACAAAAAAACTAAAAAGGTTAATGCTTCTTCATTAAGTGCAGTCATGAAAAAAAATTGATGAACTAGAATGGAAATGCAAGCTGGGTTTCCTTAGATAGAGCAAGAGTTCACATTTAGTGATCAGATATAGTGCTCATAACAGATGGAGGTGGAAGATGGAGTAGATGAGAGAGACAGAATGAGGCAGAACGGGAAAAGTTGCCTGGAAAGTCAAAGTCATTGGCCTAAACACTGGTGAGAGAATTATTTAGAAGGGCTTTTCTTTTTATCTGTACTCCTAATTTTTATTTCCTTCATTATTGCTCTCAGGAAGGAAAAATGCAGATCCCTGAGTTTTTTTAATCCAAGTTCTCAATTTCTGTTGTTAGCTGGTTATCTTCTGAAAAATGAGAGAGGCTTGAGGAAACAACAGTTTGAAATAGTGTAGCCATCTGAAATGTCTTCTTGTGCAATGGTTCAGATCATGAGCCTCTCAATAAGATCTCTTCCCAGCTCTGCTTTATCGTATTTGTTGTGAATTCCTGGACAAGCTACTCTCCAGACTCAAGCAGCTCCGTTTGCAAAACAGGGGTGATACTCATAGCTGTGTTAGATGGTTGCCGTGAGAATTTAGTGAGCTAAAAGCTAAAACTTACTGAGTAGTCCCAGTGTTTGGGGTTATGTGCCAGTATTTTAAAATGTTCTTCCATTTATGTTTCCATATTTTAATTTCCTAACTTGATTTTATACATTCATAAAGGCAGGCCCTGTATCTTACATTTCTCTGTAAGCTTACCTGTGTTTAACATGGAACATTGTACAGAAAGGGTGCTTTAAATGTATCTAAATTCATGAACATTCAAAAATATCTCTTTTGGTTAGTCTTGTCTCTAAACCATTGTGTCCATTTGTGTCAGTAAACCAAGGGATGTTTATTAGAAGAAAAAGGTCAGCATCTAACAACATATAACATAAATTTATTTATTTTAGAGCAAACGTCAAAAACACTAACTTTCTATATCTCCTATGGTTGTCTTATAAGCTTATAAATAGCTTAAACTTATATTACCTCTCTAATATTTGTAAAGCTTAAAGGCATTCATTTCTACTTAATTTTTATCTGTATGATATAGATATTTTATTTGCTCTGAACATAAGTTACCTGATTTCTGTATTTCGGCTGTGTTCTTCTGTTAGTCATTTCTCTAATTTTATGCTTTCTAATCATAGCTACTTGGTCGATATATATAACCTTCCCACCCTAACCATTCTAATCTGTTCTCTGTGGGACATACTCCATCCTTGTGGACATTTTAAAGCTACTCATGGAAATGAATTTTAACTTCCGTTGCAATCAAAACTACAAGAGTTCCAGTTGTCCTTCCTCAGAATACACTGTCATTTCTAACAATAAGTTTCTAAAACTAACCAAAAACTCATATCCAAATGGTGTACGATTCAGTCCTATGGTTTTCTGGAAGGTTTCATGTCAAACACAGAGTGTGGTAAGTCTTTGGGTTTGGTGCTAGATAGATAGTTTCATTTAGATTTGAAAACACAGCCTATTAAGTATATTACAAAATTTAAGAAAAACTGTCAGAGAACATCTTTCCCAATGGTTTAAAAAATTTAATAAGATAATACACTTTTTGGCAAATGAAACATGGCTGTTAAGTAAGCGAAATTTAGTGCAGAGATTTCTGGGAAACCTTTTTGCACTCCTGAGTTAAGAGAGTGGAGGCAGCTATCACGGCTCTTTGCTTCCCAAATTCCAGATGTACCATGGTAAGCACTACGTCAGGTCCCCAACAAATACTCCTTTAAGCACAAGAAAGTTGAAGAAGAGACAATGTCTGGATCTTTGGTGTTATTACCATAAGTAAATATTCTTCTTATCCATTTAAACTGTGACAATCCAAAGTTTTTGTTATTGTTGTTGTTATTTGGAGCCTAATGCATAAAGAACTGAGAATCATAAATTCTCCTAAGTTTTTATTACTTGTCGATGAGAAGATATTTTTAAGTTATCAGCACCTTCTAAACTGGTAAGTTCGCCGTTAAAAGAAAACCGACACATGATACATATTTATTTTGCTGAGTCAAAACTTAATGCATCATATGTTTATACATTCTGTCAATAACTGACAACTTCTTTTATTTAAAGTATGTACGTATTCCTATCATATTTTAAAGTGTCTTTTTATGATCCAGAATCCACCATATATGCTGAGAATTTATTTTTGTATTGAAGAGGATTACAATCAAGTGAAGAATGGTCAGAGATACTAAGACACTCATAGTAAAATATATTTGCATATTAGATATAACATTTGGGAAAGTTTATCAATAATTTTTCAAAAAATAAACTTTAAAACTGTAAGTGCTAAATATATGTTTACCCAAAAATAATCAGTACACTATTTTAATTGGTATATTTACTTCACTTCGTTGTCTTTGTCTGAATAGGAGTGTTCCTACTTGCAGCTACATAATTTAATTTAATTTCCCATGTATTATATTTTCCCTGCATTGAATTATTTTTATCAGACAGATTTTCTTGGATCTATTGCAGATGTATTAAATGAGATTATAGAAAATGTCTATAACGTTCCTTGACCAAGTCTTACTAAAATTAGAACACATAAAATGATCACAAATTTTTTAGATACATTCTTCTCTGATTGTATCTAGGGAATTCATTATTAATCTGCATTTCTCACTTTAAAAATATTTCTCAAGCATATTTCTGACTAGGAAAACTCAAGCAGTTACTGAGCCAATTGTATTTCCATCCTTCATTAATTCTGTGATTAATATAGAACACTTATTTGTTCAAGTGCTAATTTTGACGTGGACAGCTCCCCATAGTACATACTTTTACTATGAGAAGATCCAAAGCCACGTAATTTAACAATAATGAAGATAAACTGTAAGTAGTCACCTCAAAACTGACTCAATAAAGCTAAAGGAAGAAAAATGGTAGGTTTTAAACTTATTTATCTCATAGTGACTTTCCCTCCTAAATAATCATGCATGAACATATTATTATGAATATTCAAAAGGATCTTTTAATGGCTTAATAATTTTTCTTCCTTTGTGTCTAGGAACAGTAGTCATAACACCCACTAACATAGGGGCTCACACGTGTCAGAAGCAGATAAGGTCATGTATCATTTGACAATCTTTCTACCTTCTATAGCATCGACACAGGCAGAGCAACCATCAGAGAACAGCACTCCAAATCTGTACTGTAATAAAGTCATACCACAGAACTCCCAGAGTATGGGCTCCCTGATTAAAGTTAGAACGTCCAAAGTGTAAATTTTATTTACCAAAGTCCTCACTGCCAAAAGCATGTCACAAGTCTTTGAACTAGATGATATTAGCTCCAGATTTCCCCAGCGTGCTGTTTCTGCGTACTTCTTTCCTCTGAGTATACAGAGATTGATAGCTGATGACGTCACCTGAGGAAGAGGAAGAAGCTGACTTCACTCATCTTATTTATGGTTCACGTGGAGAAAAGTGATACTTTTGCTGGTTATGCCCGCCTTTTCCTGCCAAACCCACTCCATCTTTCTTGGCCTGCTCTATGACATTATCACTTGGCATCCTTCCTCACATTTGGCCAACAGAAGACACTGGCGGGAGGAAGTGGAAGATGGGCAGGGGTTGGGTACGAGGTATTTATTTCTTCTGTTCCTTCTCTTGTCTCCGGCTTTGGTGGAGGCCCTCAGTATTCACAGAATCTGCTCCTCTCCCAGGCCCCAGCAATTCTGAAGGCTCCTGCTGTTTGGTGGACTCCTCTGCCCTCATTAGGGAAGGACCGGGGGTGGCTTTTCTCTGCTGCTTGTACCTGGGTGTCTCACCACTTCTTATGGTTTTGATACAGGAAAGTGGACCCCAAATCTGGGGTCTTGCCTGATGGTCGAGTGGGTTCTTGGCTTTGCACAGGAAAGAATTCAAGAGTGGGTAGACACAGTATGGCAAAAGCAAATTTATTGAAGAAAAAAAAAAGAGAAACTGCCCCCATAGCCAGGACAGTGACTATCTCTCAGAACAACAGAGCGTAGCCCTTTATGAATTTCCTGGGTCTCATTTTATACCTCTCATTTAATGTTATGTTAAGCAGAGGGAGGATTATTCATAAGATTTCTGGGAAAGTTGTGGGGAGTTCCCAGAAGCCAGGAGTCCTCCTCTTTTTACACCACATATGGTAACTTCCAGTTGTAAACTGTCATAGTGCTGGTGGGAGTTTCTTTTAGCAGCTAATACATTACAAGCAGGGTATAACGAGCTGTGAGTGTAACTGGAGGTGGCTTTTTGAGCCCATTTTTGTCCTAGTTGGTTTTGGCTGGCTTCTCCACCGCCTCCTGTTTTATAAGAGACGTAGGTTCAGGCATTATGACTCCGTATCCAGCATGGCCTGCTGTTTCCCTATCTCAGTTTAATTAACCATACCCACATCTCTGTAAAACCTTTCTTAATCATTTCCTGCAGGGCCAGTAAATCAGTAAGGGTCCCAGGAAGAAAGAGACAGCAAATTCAGAAGGTTTTACTAAATAATCCCAAGAAAACATAAAAGCCTCCTGATTTTTGTTTAGTGTTAAGATATAGTGCACTATTTCTCAGGAAAGGAACATTACAAGAATTCTTTACTAAACCAATTCTCTTCCTTTCTGCATTTTTAGAAAGTTAAAATATAACATACAGGCAAGTGATCTGAAACTAGCTTTTTCTTGTCATATGTCACATAATAGACACATGCTCAATTCAGAACTGTGCACTAGATAAGGATCATTCCTATACAAGATAAGGATTTATCCTTCCCTTTCCTGCTTAAGAAAGCAAATTATACAGCAAATGTGAGCATAACATTGCCATAGGTACAACCTTGAAACTTTACTACTTTATTTTTAAAGAAAATATTTTCAAACTGTATTAGCAGTAACCTATAATTTGTAGAATGCCACAGATTCTCTTGTAGGTCACCTATGTCATAGCCACAAACAACTTTTCTAGAGACAGACGGAAAGATAAGTCTCCTTTAAGAACTTTTTTTTTTTTTTTTTTTTTTGTTGTTGAGACAGAGTCTTACTATGTCACCCTCGGTAGAGTGCCGTGGCATCACAGCTCGCAGCAACCTCAAACTCTTGAATTTAAGAGATTCTTGTGCCTCAGCCTCCCAAGTAGCTAAGACTACAGGCGTGCACCACAATGCCTGGCTTTTTTTTTTTTTTTTTTTTTTTGTAGTTGTCACTGTTGTTTAGCTGCCCCAGGCTGGTTCAAACCTGCCAGCCTTGGTGTGCGTGTGGCCGGCACTGTAAACATTGTGCTATGGGCTCCAAGCCCATTTAAGAACTTCTATTAATTCTCCTGCTGTTCCCCTGCTGTTCCATGGGATATAAAGGCCTTGCTCCTTAACTATGCGTTAAAATAATGTAAATTTAGCGACACAGACACTAAAAGTAAATATAATAGACTTTTCAAAACCATGTTTGAACTCTGTTGAGATAATTTAGCTGTCTGGAATTAAACTAAACTTCAGAAACTATGCATATTGTTAGATACTTAAGTATAAAAACAATGAAAAATAGAAGTAATGGCTCCTTATATCCGACCAATAGCCCCAAGATTTCTTTCCTTTGCCATTGATGTATATTATAATATTCTTTAACTGAAAAACATTCATTGAACATCTACTAAAGCCAGGATAAGAATAAAATATACATTGTATGTAGTAATGAACAAGAGCAGAATTAATAGAGAGAGATAGACAACAAATAATCCAAGCATCATTGTCAATTCTCTAAACATGGTTTTTAGTTTCTGTCAAGAAAGAATCAGATGAATTCTATTAGTATTGTCTTCGTTAATGAATACACTCATAAATACAGTCATGTGCCACATAATGATAATTCAATCAATAGTAGACCACATATGCACAGCAGTTCTGGTAGATTATGACAGATTAAGAATTCCTATAGCCTAATGAGTTATAGCACAGTGCTTACATTGTTCACTTGTTTATGGTGCTGCTTGTGTAAACAAGCTGACCACATTACCAGCTGTATGAAAGTATAACACATTTCAGGGGGGCCCCTGTGCTCAGTGAGAAGGGCGCTGGCCCCATATACCGAGGATGGTGGGTTCAAACTCGGCCCTGGCCAAATTGCAACGAAAAAATAGCTGGGTGTTGTGGCGGGCACCTGTAGAGCTGTGACACCATGGCACTCTACCAAGGGTGATAAAGTGAAACTCTGTCTCAAAAAAAAAAAAAAAAGTATAACACATTTCATTATGTACAGTACATAGTATTTGATGATAATAAATGACTACATTACTGGTTTATGTGTTTACTATACTATAATTTTCATCATTATGTTAGAGTGTGTTCCTTCTACTTAAAAAAAATAGTGAACTATAAAACAGCCTCAAGTAGGTCCTTCAGGAAGAATTCCAGGAGAAGGCACTAATGTCATAGGATATGACAGCTTCATACATGTTATCGCCTCTGAAGACACTCTAGTAGGACAAGATGTGGAGGTTGAAGACAGTGATATTGATGGTCCTGATCCTTGTGTAGGCCCAGGCTGATGTGTGAGTGCTTGGGTCTTAGTTTTTGATAGAAAGATTCGAAAGGTAAAAGTAAATAAAAATCCTTTAAAAGTAGAAAAAATGCTTAAGTATAAAAATATATAAAGAAAAAAATATTTGTTTACTTTGCAGCATATTTGTGTTTAAAACTGTTTTTTTTTTTCTCATTTTTAAAAAATTTTCTCTATACATATACATGTGTTTATTTGGTTTCCACTTTTTGCCTTCACAAAATTAAAAGGCTTAACATTTAATAACAATAACAATGTTTAAGGTAAGGACTAGGCACAAAAACCTCATAATTAAACTGTTATAAAAAAGAAGTCAAGAAGTTAAAACACAGTAAAAAGTTGCAGTAAGCCAAATTTCATTTACTATTGAAGAAGGAACAATTATCTTTATAAATTTAGTGTGGCCTAAGCGCACCGAGTTACCAAGTCTACGGTAGTGAACAGTGATGTCCTAGGCCTTTACATTCATTCACCATCTCTCAATGAGTCACTCAGAGTCCCTTTCCTAACAGCTCCATTCATGGTGAGTGCCGTAACAGGTGCACCATTTTTTAACTTTTATCATATGTTTACCATACCTTTTCTATGTTTGGATATGTTTAGATACTCCAATATCACTGTATCACAGTTGACTACAGTATTCAGCATAGCAGCATGCTGCATGTGTGTGGCCCAGGAGCATCAAGGTAGACCATGGAGCCTAGGTGTGTAGTAGGCTATACCACCTAGGTTTGGATAAGTATATTTCACGTTGTTCACATGCCAAAACCACCTATGGACACATTTCTCAGAACATATCATCATCGTTAAATGATGTGTGACTGTATTTTGTAAGTTTTACATTTCAACTTTAGTGTTATTACCTTTCTTGAAATTACAGTACCCTCAATATTCACAAATAGAACTATAATTACATATTTATGCTCCTATATAGCTCCAGGTAATCATATTGACTTGTATACATTTTTCTCCTACAAATTTAAATTTTACCATCTGTTAACCATATTATGACTAATTAGCAAAAATCATTGAATATACATCTTCAACAACAAGAGATGCAAGAGAAATAGACAGAGCTATTTTAAAGGACTAGTTCTGCAGTCAGCCTTCATTATAAAAGGCAGTTCATTTATTAAAAAGTTTTGTACAGTGTTCATAGTTGTAATTTTTCTTGTTCTTGCTTTCACTTTAGAAAAACATTAAAAATTTTAAGGAAAAATAAGCTGGATTAATTTATATTAATCCAGCTAACACTATGTAAAAAGTTAAAAAAAAAAAAAAAAGAAAAATCTTTTGACGAATTGAATAGTTTTTGTGAACAAAGGAAAGAATGATTTATCAATCAGACAATAGGCAGGAAGTATTTACAGACAGAAAAAGAGATGAAGAATAAGAAACACCTTGATTGGTCACAGCTCCCTGATTACCTAATTTGGATATGGTCTGATCAGCTGGTGGCTTTTGATTGGCTGAGGCTCAGCAGGGTACTCTCTTAAACTAGGCTTTCCATTTGTATGTATACTAAGTTAGGCTGCAAGGAAAAGATCATGGATGCAGTTTCAGAGCAGATTTGGTTTAACAATTAAGCAAGCAAAGGAATAACAGAATTGAAAGCATTGAAAAATCCTAAACATGATTTACTGGTAATACCATCACCTTATACTTGAAATATAAAGAATTGAGGTATGAATTTGTATTTAGGGCCAAAAAGCCCCAGGTAAGTAACTACTTTGCCAATGTCAATCAGCAAAATAATCATAGAAGACAAGTGTATATGAAGTACAGATTAAATTCAGGTTTCTTCACCTCACCTCAAGGAGGTGAATGCTAAGGAACAGGGCTTGGGCCTCACTTCTGACCGAGGGAGGGGACAGCATGACCCAGCCTTCTTAACTGTAGACAAAACAAATAAACAAATGACCTCCTAGTCTCTGGCATTCAGCCCATACCCCTATTAGGAGGAGGACCATATTACCCTTCTCTCTTATTTTGTAAATACATTTCGATTAACATAAGAGTGCGCACAATTAGGCTACATGGTTTGTGTTTGTAAGGTAAGTCTCAGATGTGGTTGGGTCATTTTCCTGGGAAATGTGCCCTATAGCCTATATTGATAGATGGGAGCTTACCAAACCTCCTTCTCTCTGCCCCTTTCTTGATTTTAAATTGTGTTTTTCTCTTGTGTGGACCTGTAGTTATTCATCTGCTAGTTTCAAAGTAATATTGTGTTCCTTTCTTTGAGTAGTGTCTTTCAGGACCACTGTAGCAGGGTGCTCACCCCAGCTGATAAGGAATCTGGCTGCAAAGAAACAAGACCTGTCCTAATCGAACCACTCCACGCCAAAAAGGACACCCCCCTCCCAACCTTACCCTGACTTTTGTCTAATTTTCATCTTATTTTAATACTAAAATCAGACGAGGGTGGAGATTTAACATGCTAATGAGACAAACTATGCATGAAAAAGCATGTAATGAAATTAGGCAGGACAAGTAAATCTCTACCTCTGCATGCTTACCTATGTCCTTTCCCACCTAAGCCTCATTGAAACTCTTCTCTGAACTCCCCTGGGCAGCCAGCCTGAGGACTTTTACTTGGTGCTGTCTCCCTTGCATTTGAACAAGCCTTGCCTGTGACTCTCTCTCATTCAAATTCTTACTAATTTCTATTACATAAAGAGCCTGAGAGCCTGTACCAATAACACCAAGAACGTAATTCATTGAGTTTGGTACAGTCTAGGAATTTGGGTCTTTAGTAATCACACTGGACAATAAGAGGCAGGGTTCAAGGACAGCACTGTGAGAAATCTGGAAATATTTCCATAGAAATTGTAATGGTGTACCTTCAGGTTTCCTATTGATCATCTATAAAATCACAGTATTTCCAGTGCACACAAATCAGATAGGCTTGATTGTTTATCACGGATAATTCTTGTTATATCTGAGCCTAAAATTATTCAATTAAAAAGAATTATATTAAGAAGAGATTGAGAGTTAGTAAAAGATTTCAGGATTGGTACTTGCAATTAGTCATATTAGACCTGTTGCTAACCACATGTATGACCTGTGACTATAGTCAAGGTGATCAGGGAGCCCCAATGTCTGACAGAGTTCCAGAATTCATCTCTCGCGTAAGAAAAAGTGGATAAAAGAAAGTCAAAAAGGTCAGAAAGTGTTCTTGGGTTTGTTTTATCCCCACAAGCTGCGGTTACAAATTTCAATAAGTAATCTTCCTGAGCCCTGTAGCACCTCCAAAAAGAGAGTAGCAGTGGCATTTTCAATAGCTGCACCTCCTCCCCCAGCCATCCCTAAATTAGGCCCCAAGGGCAGAGGTCCTGAAGGGAGTTACAGACTGGCTCGGCTATTAGTGTAAGTGAGAGATGCTGATCTCACGTACATTCCCATATACCTAGAAGTGCATTGAGTACAAGAGATCACTAACACACACTAAATTTCAGTTAGTTTATTCTCTCAGCTTGAAAACAGGTCATGAAATGAAAGTTTCATGGATATGGATAGGATATGGAGGCTATTTTTTTTTCTTTTCTTGAAACAGAGTCTCACTCTGTTGCCCAGGATAGAGTTTCATGCATCAGCCTAGCTCACAACAACCTTGAACTCTTGGGTTCAAGTGATCCTCCTGCCTCAGCCTCCCAGGTAGCTGGGACAACAGGCTCCTGCCATGATGCCTGGCTAATTTTTTTCGATGTTCAATAGAGATGGGGATTTTACTCTTGCTTAGGCAGGTCTGGAACTCCTGAGCTTAAGTGATCCTCTAGGCTCATCTTCTCAGGTGCTAGGATTATAGGTGTGAGCCTGTAGATGTGAGCTAGGATTATAGGTGTGATTACAGGTGTGCACCCCACCCGGGATATGAAGATTAAAGAATGAGACAGTGTAGCCAGTGGATGGTACTTGTAACTGACTCCAGGTATTATATGATAAACCTAAGTCTTTTGAGGGTTGTAAATGGGTTGATGAGGTCTGAATAATATTTCTGAGCTCTGCAGAGCATGAATAGCAAATTCAATAAAGAAAAATCAAGCATTCTGAAAATGGAAGCAGAATAAATCTTTAAAATTTGTGCAGTTACTCAGAGACTTGTGTCTTTGGACTAAAATTGGGTCTGGTATTCACTCCAGTGTTTCTGGAAGACTTTCTCTTTTAAAAGTTTCCAGGCTTCAGGGTAATCATCGAATCATCTAGAAACTTTTAATCTATGAAGTTTGATGGTATTCATTTTCTGCATAAAGATGCATTATAATAAAAGCAGGAGAAAAAAAGGAAAGGAACAAATGTAATTCAAAAAGACTTGGAGTGTGAGCACTTTCCATTCACTTCTAAATAAAGGCTGAGCAGGCCCACATTGTGTGACTGTTTCATCAAAACCACATTAATAAAATTTAAGGGTTTTGTTTTTATCTTTTTAAAGAGAGAATCACCCATGGATAGTCTATTTCATTATTCAATAATGGAGTGAAAATATAGATAGGTATCTCACCTAAACCTGGCCCAGTGTACTCAGGCCACCAGGCCCTAATTTCCGACAGTATATCCTGTTTCAGATATGGGAGCTTCAAGAAAAGCTGTACCTCAATTCACTTTATATCCGAATGAACTTATAGGTGATACTTCTTTGGCTTACTGTTCAAAAATAAAAACCCACAAATGTAAGGTTAGGACGCTTAATTTCATTTTGCAGTTATGTAAAGAGAGACAAATGATTTTACCTCTACCCCATCACAATGCCCGAAACGCTACCAGTTCAGAAGCTTTCTCCAAAGTTGCAGGATACAAATGCAGATAGGAAAAGTGACTTACCAAGCACAGAGACCCAATACTCCCCATCATGAATACCTAATAAGATAGGGACCCAGCAACTGTAAATTCTGATTGGCTGAATATAAGGAGGGAGAATAATGGGAATGGGGAGGAACAGAGGCTGGAGAAAAGAGCAGATCATTGGGACAGGACACCAGAGAGATGCCCTGCGATACAGGACAACACAGGACAAAAGTCCTGATGACTGGACCAGTGTATGCAGAGAAAGGGGCCCAGAAAGTACATGAAATAAAGGATGAGACCAAAAGTAGGCATAAGGGTGATTTAGAATTTGATGGAGAGCAAAATCATGTTCTATCAGAATTTCCAATAATGTGATCTAGTAATTAAATATGCATTAAGTACAAAATGCTGAAACAAATTAAATCACGTAGTATAATTTCATATTTGTATTTATGAAGCAAATTTTCAGGAGACCTTTGACCAATTAGAATCATAAAAACCTACTGGATAATTATGTGTCTTTCTTGAGTTTGAACTAGGAAAAAATGTGTGTGTATACAGACATACATGTGAGTATGCATGCTGTTTCTTTCTGAATTTCTTTTGGTTTTGATCCTGTTTAGAAAATTAACAGAATGAAAGCCCCCAGTTAATAATTTACTGCTGTGGTGAAGACAAGGACAGCATCAACCCTCCAGAGCAGTGATCAATTCTGAATGATCGTCCAGGTCCCCAGAGGTTTTTCAGGCTCTTAGAAGCTTTTGATGTCTGTTGTCCTGACATGGAAGCATTTCTTGCATTCCTGTACAGCTGGACCACAGTGCTTAGGATTCCATAAACTCTCAAATGCCTCTTCCTCCTGATTGTTATATTTCCTAAGAGAAATGTCACTCAGCAAAAATTTCATGCACCCAGAATTTGTGTGTGTGTGTGTGTGTCTGTGTGTGTGTGCATGTGTATATGTGTATGTGGTGCAGCTATCACTATTTAAAAATAAAAATGTTTCAGGTTCATTGAGGGTATGAAGAATTAGGTTATACTGTTCGCATTTGTTAGGTAAAGTCCCACCTCCATATGCCATAATCTCCATCTTCTTCTCCCCTCCCCTCTCCCCACTCTCTCATTCCCCCGACACACCCAGAATTTGAACATTGGCATTGATTTAACCACAAATTCTCTCTCAATACCTAGATTGGTAAGTAAAAGGAACACATAGTTAAAAATCTATTTAGAAATAAACATATATATATATATTTATATAAATAGATATAATACGTACATAATCAAATAGATAAATATACATCAGATAAATAATAGCAAGTATTGATAAAAATGTGATGCAATGAGAATTATTATAGGGCGTATGGTAAAACTATACAAAGACTTTGGAAAATAATTTGGCATTATTTTATAAGTTGAAAATGTACATATCTTACCAATCATTTCTAGTATTTTCACTGTAAGGCATTTTATACTTGAGAAATTCTTGCATCAGTGCACCAAAAGCCATGAAAAACAAATGTTTACAGCAGCATTTTGTATAATAGCAAAAATCTAGAAACGAATCAGATGTCCACTGATGGGAGAATGGATAATAAATTGCAGTCTATTTTGATGCAACTTTGGAAGTGAGTGAATCACATTAAAAATGTTACTTGATAAAATGAATCCACAATCGATACACACCATCTAACACCATTTATATGAAGTTCAAAACATACAAAACTAAAGAGTACAGTAGTCCCCCATTACCCATGACTTTGCTTTCTGTAGTTTCAGTTACCCAGGGTGAAGTACAATAAAATATTTTGGAAGAGAGAGAGATACCACGTAATCTTTATTAAATTGTTGTAATTGTTTTGTGTTATTATTAGTTATTGTTGCTCATCTCTTACTGAGCCTCATTTATAAATTAAACCTTATCATAAGTATATATGCAGAGGAAAAATCATATTATATATATAGTTTCTTACTGTTTGTAGTTTCAAGTATTCACTGGGGATCTTGGAGCATATCCCCCACAAATAAGGTGAGACTAATGCATTTCATACAGGAGTATGTGCCTATATTTTATAAGTTTTTATTTAAGCAACAGAATAATAAACACATGCTTTATATACTGTTTATCCCAGTGGGGAAGGAAGGGGAGAAGGAAGGGAAGGAGGGAGGGAGGGAAAGAGGACATGATCAGGGAAGGAAACAAGTTTTCTCTTTTGTAAGTTGTGTGCTCTCATTTGAAAAAAGGAAAACAAAACTTTAGACAAATCGAATTTAGCAAAGTTTATTTGACCAAAGAAATGATTCATAATTCAGATAGCAGTTGGGACCAAAAATGGTTCAAAATGATGTATCCCATTGCATGGGCAGTTGACATTTATAGCCAGAGAAAAGGTAGCGACATACAGAAACAACCTGATTGGCTACAATCAGTCATGATTTGTTTTATATGGGAGTGTTCTGTCAGCTTTCAGCCTCTGGTTGGCTGGAGGTTCAGCGGCTATGATTGCCTGAGACTCACTCTTGTTACAAGAGTGTGCTTTCGTTTTAAGTTATAGTCTGTTTACGTGTCAAGTTAGATTACAGTTCAGTATGTACAGAAAAACCTTTAGGCCAGACTTAAAATACACGTGGAAGCTGTTTTAGACCAAACATATTTCAGTTTAACAGGGCTAAAACCCATATGGCCATTTTATTATTTTTTACACCTTATATATATGTGTTCATTTATATATATACTAAATATTTTAAAATAAACAGATTTAGTGTATTGCAATATAAAACAGTTTCAAACTGAGTCAGAAATTTCTGTGCCTTCAAATTGCAAAAATGCCATATAATGTGCATAACATAATATTTAATTAGGAGAAGAATGGTATAAGATAAAAGCAAAAATCAGTCACTTACTATAATGAGATTATGTAATCAGCATAATTCTAGTGCATTTTAAGCAATTAATAGATGTAGTTAGGTGTGGTGGTAGCATAGCATGGGTGGCATTTTCCTGAAGAATTCTAGGAGGACACATGCCTAGTATGGAAACTGTTACATACTTAACCTGTTACTAACCTGCAATATAACTCCAACCTGTCAATCACCCCCAAGGCAGGAAACAGTGACCAATCCTATCACGAGAAAGGTGGGGCAAACTAGTGAGCCTACTAGAAAGTGTGTGCTCAGCCCTCAGGGTCTTTTTCCCCAGAGCTGTCTCTCCCCTGACATGTACTTTGGCTTTGCAATAAATGTGCATGCCATTGCTTTGTACCTGTGATCACTCCAGCACTGGCCTGACTCAGTACCGGTACTCATCCTTGACACTGGGAAAGATTGGTCTAGGGAACACCCAGACAAACCTAAAAGATGTTAACCATTAACTTCCTCCAAATCATCATCACAAAATAAACCTTTGGCTTTGGAATTATAATTATGAGGCACAGAGCATATGATTAAGTCGGGAGGGAGAGACAGAAACATACTTAGAGAACCTGGGTTTGCATCTCAGCTCTTTGTCACTAGCTATGTGACTTTTGCCAAGTTCTACTCTGTGCCTCAGTTTCTTTATTGTAAAAATTGAGATAAATATAAGTCATAGTGTTATTTTGAAGACTAAATGAGATCAAAATGAAAGAAAGAACTAACATTTATTTAATGATCTGTTTGCCAGGCACAGGGCTGTTTCTTTATAGAAATTAATACTTACTATTTTTTTGAGACAAGGTCTTGCTCTGTCACCCAGGCTGAAGTGCAGTGGTGTGATCACACTCATTACAAATTAATACAAATATTAAAATCACAACAGTATTAATCTCCTGGCTGATTCAAGCCACTGAACTATGGTAGGGAGGTCCTACTTATTAGACTTCCAACCTAGGAGAATGGAAACAGGATGATGCCCTCTTGAGGCAGTAAATACAATGGCTGCATCTAATGGAAACGGCTTTGTGTCCATATCAATCCCTTCAACTTTTGATTACAGGCTTTAAATTAAAGGAAAATATACTTAAACCTAATAAAATAAAATAAAATACTTTCATGTCAGGAAAGCAAGTTCTAATCAGCTGCTTGTCTATCTTGATGCCAAATTTCAGTCACAATGGTTTTTGATGCAGTTGCTTCAATTCACTAAGGTATATGCATTTTTTTTTATATGTTTAATGACAGAAATGTGGTAGTCACTTTTTAATTCTATACCTTTTGCTTAAATATTATGAAGCTTGTTATGATATTGAAATACTTTAACTCCATTTACCACCACCACCTGTTGTGTTAACATTGTGACATATTTTACTTTTACATGTATTTTATTTTTATTATTTTTATTTTTTTTATTATAGATAAAAATATGCACCATAGATGTGGCCCAACCCATCACCCTCCCTCTACCCAAACCTCCCCCCTCCCTTCCCCTTCCTTAGTGTGGATAATAGAAAAAGTAAGGAAAAGCATATTAAGAAAAGCAAAATTTGAAACACTAGAAACTCACTGCTAATTTTGGTTCCCAATATTTGTCTATATACATAAACTAAGAGATAATTTCAAATTAAGATAAAACTACATAAGCAACATTGTACTCTGTTGTGTGTTTTAATTTTTATCAATTTTATGTGTATTTCTCCAAATCTTTCAATTGAAACTACAATTTAATGTCCTCATATAATTAATTAATATGGATATAGCATATCTTATTTACATTATTGTCTCCTTTGTATTCAGGTAATTTTTCTAATTTTCTTTAAAGAAACTCTACACTGAGAACAACATACATATTATTTGTGTGTGTGTGTGTGTGTGTGTGTGTGTGAATCTCCTATTCTTTCCCAAGAAGTAGAATTACTGGGCCAAAGGGGCTAATTAATTTAATTTATTTTGATAAATATTTACCAAATTATTTACCAAATGTTTTCATGTATTTTCTATCTATATTTTATTCAATTGAACTTTAACTTTTTTCATTTATTAGCAATTTGTATTTATTATTTTTAGTCAACATTTTTACTTATTTTTCCACAGCAAGAATTTATATTATGTATTGGATTATAAGAACTCTTAACATATTATGGATTCTTAGAAAAGGTGTGCTCGACCCAAGTAAATATGAGAGGCAAAGTACCTGCTTTCAAAAGCTTATCTTAGCAGTCAGAAACAGGAAATAAGTAAGCAAACAAGGAAATAAGACATTTGTTTGTTTTGGACAAAGACATTTCTTTGCATCTGACATTGTATGTAGTGGGTGCCTTAGCTAATGTGGCCAAGGCATGATAAAGTTCTCTAGTTTCTCAAATCTTAATTTACAACACATGTACAATTTTATTATTTGGGTCTTCCCCATTTCAAACTTTCTTCTAATGAATGAGAGCTCTCTTTGCATTATTTTTTGTAAATAGTTACAGCAGGTGACTTTTTACTTACAATATCTATAATTTGAGCTTCTATGACAATATTAGCATCGGGGTGAGCCAATTACCACAGAGTGGTACTTAAATTTTCTGTGAAGCCCCAGCATTTTCCTAAGTTCATATGCAGTTTGGAAGTATCAGAGACCTAATGATGATTAAAAAGCTTAGCCTTTTAAAAATGTTTATGTCTGTCGGTACTTTATGTCTTGAAATTATACTGTGAAACCTACTATTTATAAAACACCTTCATTTGTGTTTTTGGTTTCTAGTCAGAATTAATAAACTTGAAAAGTCTTCATAATAGCTAAAAACTCACTTAGTATTACCCAGGTTGTATTATAATTTTGCAACTTATTTTCTCACAGATTCTTGTTTAAAGAGGAAGAAGAAGTTAGCTCATCAGGACTGGACAACTCTGAACAAGACCAGGAAGGTACCTCTGTTTCCTGGGAAGAGTGTGAGAGCTGTGGGGAGGGGGTTGAGCGGCTCTGACCGTGGAAGCAGTCCTCAGGAGCCAGACGTCTTCCCTGTCTGCTGAGTGTCTCCCCAGGGATCTCCACGGGGTGGCCCTGACAGTTCATGTTAGAGGACATATTGATAACAGCCAAGGGGAAATGTCTTATGATTTCCCCCAAAGGTCTGCCTCAGTTAGTGAGTAAAGTTTTGAAATATTTTTCCTCTGGGAATTAAAAATATGAGCTATAGTTTTATATATATATATATATATGTGTGTGTATGTATGTGTATATGCAATAATATTCCTTGACATAATTAATTTTTCTACCAAATTTGAAGACCTTGGTTTGGTTTGTGTTTTATACTCAAGCCTATATATTTATTGTTATATTCATGGACTTAACTAGTAAAGTTTGCATATAAGAATAAGAGAAATACTGATGTCATTTTTTTTTTTTTCCTTCCTATATTACAGATATCCAACAAAAAGGTAGGGCTAAGGGCTTGCCTTCCCATAGCTAGCCCTGATCTCTCACATAAGACTCGCTTCCTGCTTGAGAGACCTGGAGAATCACGAGAAAGGTGTGTGAGTTCTATATGATGCAGGAAATCAGAAAACTGGCCTCTAAGAGAGAACACATATGTGATGGTCAAGATTCTCTGGATTCCAAAGGTCTCTTGATGCTGGAGGCAGAGGCTGTGCTCAAGGTTTGCTGTTTTGCAAAAACAAAGTGGAGACATTTTATCTGACCTTCTTCATGTCCTCTGTAATCAGCGCTAATGTGGGACAAGCAGCTTTTGTCTACTTCTTCTCATTTTATGGTAATAAATATAGACCTGAGGTTTACTCCTGAGGACTCCTCCCAGAGTTCCTCAGTCTCCCAACACAGACTTTGTGTCAAGCCTCTTCATTCCTCATGCCAAGATGGCTTCATCTGGTGACCCCAAGCCCCTTCAAGCCCCAAACCATCATCAAATGCCTCTCTTATATAAATCACTGGTTCTGTACATTTCCTAATTATTTCAATCTTAACTTGATTATTGTGCTCAATACTCTAAAGTAAAATGATTTTTTTTCTGAATTTCTTTTACTAAATTATAACTTTCATAAAGGTAGGAAACTGGTCTTGTTTTTTCTTTTTTGTGTGTATGTGTGTATGTGTGTGTGTCTTCCTTAGATCCCTGTGCAGGGCAAGGTGTACGGTAATTGCTTATTGAGTGAATCAATAGTTCATTGAATAATCATTTTATTTTGTTCTCACTTTACTTCTGAACTCGATCAACATCATAGTCTGCCAAATGTTTTCATAAACTATTTTAGTTCTATAAAAGTAAAATTTAAACAATTTTCTGTTAAAAAATAAAGTGGTTGTTTTCACTATACTTCTCTTCAATTTTCAGGGTAGATTTGTGTCTGGTTTGATGAGTAACTGTGTTTAGACATTTATCTGGCAAACTTGAATAAATTCCTCTGGGACGATAGATCAGTATACGTTTTTAAAGTAATAATATAGCATGTGGAACTTACTTTGACAGCTTCTAGCACAGCAATAGCTAACATTTATACAGCATTTGCTATGTACCAGGCTACCAGCTAACATGAGACTACTTACCAGGCACTATTTAAAGACTTAAGGTATATTGATTTGTTTAATCCTCTTAATAACATAATGTGGCTGGAATTATTATTCTTGTTTTATATACTGAGAAAACTGAGGCAGGGAGAGGTTAAATGAAGTGCCCCAAGTTATGTACCTGTATCAGGCCATCTGGATTCACAGTCTATGATCATATACTGAGAAAACTGAGGCAGGGAGAGGTTAAATGAAGTGCCCCAAGTTATGTAACTGTATCAGGCCATCTGGATTCACAGTCTATGATCCCATGATCCCAACCACTGTGCCAAAGATGCTTTAAAGGTTGCTATTTTATTTATTTATTTATTTTTGTTTGTTTGTTTCTTTCTTTAATTTTTTTTATTATAGATAAAAATATGCACCATAGACGTGACCCGACCCATTACCCTCCCTCCACCCAAGCCTCCCCCCTCCCTTCCCCTTCCTTGGTCCTTTCCCCATAGTCTTGTGGTATAGTTGGGTTATAGCCTTCATGTGAAAGCTATAGTTTAGCTTCATAGAAGGGCTGAGTACATTGGATACTTTTTCTTCCATTCCTGGGAT
>CAUYPK010032420.1:0-12667 GCA_963574355.1 Loris lydekkerianus | reverse complement strand
ATCATGGGGGCACCATACACTGGTTTTATAAACCGTTTGCCACATTTTCATCACACTGGTTAACATAGCCTTCCTGGCATTTTCTTAGTTATTGTGTTAAGACATTTTCATTCTACATTTACTAAGTTTCACATATACCCTATGAAACACAGTTCTTCAGGTGGTAACAGGGAGCAGCTTGCTCTATACCCACGACTTCAAGGAAAATAAACAAGTCCTCCTTTTCTGTGATAGCCCACTTTCCATTCTATCAATTTATTATTTAGCATTCCCTACGCTATCTCCAAAGTGAAATTAACATAAGTCAGACATTTTTATACGAAATAGTTAAGAATTGGCCCACGTAAATGCACTTTATAATATGAAAATCCCAATATAAATGAATATTTAGATTCTTGCTTAAACCCTTAACACAACACAACTTTTCCCGACATACTAATAAACAACAGTGCAGAAAAAATAAATCACTTACTATGCTATTTTCTTTAAAAGAGATAAAGTCTACAAGTTCTGCACGAGCAATGCACAGTTTTATGAGTGCCATCATCTAACAAGTAAAATGCGGACCACAGAGAAGCTAGCAGATGAAGAAATTGCTCACCTGGAGGAAGCAGATCAACAGACTGAAGTCTAGTTGTGATGGTGTGTAGGGTGAGGATAGCAAAGGAAAGCAAAGTCGGGAATGCTTGAAAAATAAAATATTTTTAGTTAACAAATAGAAAAACCACGTGGGAAAAAGGGCCAATTGAATTATGAATCCTCTCTATTAGGTTTTATATTAAAAATTCTTTAGATTGATTAATACCTGAAAGATGTGGTCATTAGTATTTCCAGAGACATATGACATAGTCTTACTGGAAGAAAATCATTTGGGGAAATATTTACGTTTAGATGAGATGAAAACAGTGCAAAACAAAGCAACTCTATGAATCTCTAGGTCAATGGGAAAAATACTTTGATGATGCATTCAGTTAGTTTAAATAAAATAAATGTTTTTTCCTGCTGTAATGGATAGTTATAAACAAGCAGGCTATGAAAAAATCCCAAACTATCTATTCTATAATAATACACTGAGTACCATGGTTTTAACTAAAAAGTTTGCTGCATCTTAATGTTAGTTACACAAATATGTTGCCCAGAACTCCAGACATTAGATTATTTATTATTTAGTGCTTTACTTAGTCATCTAATTTTTAAGGGCATATTTTAGTAATTGTATATACACATTTCTGTAGTAACTTCTATAATTGTTTTACCTGATATGAAACATTTATGTAATATAAGACTAAGGAAATGCTGTGGTATATATCTTTTTGTTTTCCTTTTTATGAACACCTAACTTAGCATATTATGGGCATGTATAATTGATTTACTTCTTAGACTACAAAAAAAGGAGCATTTTGTTTTGCAATAATGTTGTTGAAATGCACAGTGAACATGAGAAATCAATTGCTGTCTAAATGTCCTGCCAACAAAAAATGCCTGTTGTCCAGTAAGAGTAACCTTATTTTTAAAATAGTCTTATTTTTGCGTTGCAATCTTCATTCAACATCTGTTGTCTCCCCTCCCTGAAATGTAATTATGCAAGATTCCAATGTAAAACAGGTTGAGTAGTTAATAACAGGCCGCTCAAACATTTTTTCTCACTGTTGTCCCGGGAATATTTCTTTCATTTTTTCCCCCCTTGCCTTTGTGTTTAATTTGTGTATGTTTATTTCCTATTCTTAAAGTATACTCCCACAACAGATGGAAACACCTGGAAATAAGTCTGCTTCATGCACATGTTTAAATTAGCTTATTGTAAGATACAGACTATATAGAATCTTTGTTGAAGAGAAGAAAAAAAAAACACCATCAGTTACTTTTTACTGTCTTCAGCCTAAAATTTTGAAAGGGTATTAGTTCTCACCAAAAATATGTGAGGAAAACTTTATAGTTTGTCATTTTCATTTATTCTTACATTTTTTTTTTCAAAAACGTATTTGTTTTTTTCTGTATACAACATTATCCTCTTACATTTTCAATCCTGACAGCAATTGAACATTTTTATATCCATTGACCATTTTACTATAAAAGGCACTTTACATTCACTTGATAAAAATACAGTCAGTCATTACTATGTAATTTATTTCAGATGTAATCAAAATATTTCACATATTTTTATATAGTATAAAGAGTCACATAAAATTAGAATTTCTTTAAATTAGAAAAATATACTTTCTTCAAACTGGAGAAAACAAACAGCTGTAGGCTGTACACCATGTTGGATAGTGTCACCACCCCACCCCCCCACCCCCAAATTGATGTCAAGACAGAACAGGAGAATAGAATCTTATACGGAAATAGGCTCTTTGCAGATGTAATTTCTGAAAATGAAGTCATGGGTCCTACTGGATTAGAGTTGGCCCTAATTCAAAGATTAGTTAGTGCCCTTGTATGAAGGGAAAACAGAGACACAGAGAGAGTCATGCAGGGTAAACAGCACGGGGCCACAGGCACAGAGACCCAAGGTGTGTCTAGGATTGCTGGCAACCATCAACAGCTAACAAAGAGTCCTCCCATCCAGCCATCAGAGACAGCAGGACCCTGCTGATACCTTGATTTTGAACTTCTAGCTCCCAGAATTGTGAGAAAATAAATTTCTGTTTTAAGTCACACAATCTGTAGTACTTGGTTATAGCAGTTCTAGAAAACCAATTTTAATTTTGGTACTGTGAAGTGAGGTGTTACAGTAACAAATTTCTAAAAATGTAGAAGTGGCTTTGGTATTGTGTGAGGGGGGAGAAGCTGAAGTAGTTTTGAGGTGCTTGACAGAAACAGTTTGTCCTGAAGATAACTATTGGAAGAAATATGGGCATGAAAGGAGATTCTTCTGAGGGCTCAGAAAGAAGCAAAGAGAGATGCAGAGACGGATTTTTATCATTGCAGAGGTCATATCATCATGAACGGAATCTAGGTAAAAATGTAAACATTCTGGTGAGGTTTCAGGTGGAAATTTTTTGAACACTAGACAAAAGGCAGTCCTTGTAATAAAGAGGCAGAAAATGTGGCCACATGTGTTCTACTACTGGGTGGAAAATCAAACCTGTATCAATGTACTTAGATATTTATGTAAGATTTACAAGTAAACTGTGATATGTGTGGTAGGGTTCTCCTTGCAGTGTGGGAACAAAGGAATATGAATTGGAGCAATTAATTAGGATGACAGGACTAGTTAAAGAATTAACTGCAATGCGAAAAGGAACAGGCATGGATTTAAAAAATTCTCTGCCATCAAACCAGATAGCATGCTCTGGGAACAGACCCGAAGGTGTGGGAACATGACCATTTGCTAAAGAGATTAGCGTGTGACTTACAGATCAGGTTCACTATCTCAAGAAAACCCAAGGTATAGAGATGGAGCTATCTAGGAACGATCTGTGGCAAACTATCTTGGCTAATGGTGTGGATCCTCCTCACGGAGAAGACCAACAAGGCTTTTGAGGACTTTATATGAGCAGAAGCACTTCCATATTGGACTGAAAAGGACAAAGATGGAACGCAATGAAGGAAGAGTGACTAACAAAAGCATGCTGAAGCCTTGATTTTCAATTTCTAGTCTCTAGGACCGTGAGAAAACAAATTTCTGTTGTTTAAAGCCACCCAATCAGCAATATTATGTTACAGTAGCCATAGGAAACTAACATAGGCTGCTGGAAACAAAACTCTCAAATGCAAAACCCAGATAGCACCATCAATCAGTCAGTCAACAAACAAATTAATAAATAAAAAGTAGAGTCTGGACAAGTGTAACAAGAATAAAATGACAAAATTAAAATATGTTCTAGTGTATGATTCATAAATAAACAATTCAGCAAAAGAGTTAAATATATACGCCAGGCTGGCATTGTTCCTTTCTGTCTTTGGGATGTCCTGCTGTTCTCTGGCTTTTGTTTTCTCCCCACCCCAAAACTCCTCTCTCTCACCCCCTGTTCTCTGCTCTCTTCTTGTTCTAGTCTTGCCCCCTAATTTACTTTTTACCCCGTCTCTAATATATAATAAATTTGATACTTTTATATTCTAAATATATATATATATAAAGTCTATATATATATTTATATTCTAAAAGTAAATATATCTATATATATCTATATATATTCTCTCCCTCTCTCCCCCTCTCTCTCTCTTTAAAATTGATGCTGCTGGCTATAAATCACCCAAGAAACATACATGCAGTTGTTTCTGTAAAATTCTTGCTAATTAATTTCTCTTTTGCATACATACTAAGACTACTGAGGCTTCTCTTTTCAGTGGTTATGCTGGCTTGATTTTTATGTATATATAGAATATCACATTTTTCTTACTACATGAAGGGCAAATGCCTATAAAATTTCCATATATAGTAGTGAGTTATTAAATAAAATGTGTGACAGAACAAGTGCAAAAATGTGTATGTAAGTGCATAGGTATTTGGGTTAACAATCAGAAATGATCAGCCCCTTGTAAAGTGGATGCACGACTTCAGACTGTAAAATAGCCTCCGCCGTGTGCATGTTCTTAGTCATGAACAGAATATGGTTAGTGAAAAAGGACGATGCCAGGAGAGAATACTCAATATTCAGCATTACATAAAAGCATAAATGAGCAACTTCCCCACTATTTCAGAAAATGAAAACTAAAATATTAAAAATATTCCATATTTAGATATTATTGAGAGGCATTTTGTTACATTTTTCATTTAGATGGGGAAAAAAAGATAGAAATACATTTCCCTTAAGAAATGTGATGCTAAATTTCTCCAAAATATACTGTACAATAACAATAAGATTCTGGGGGGGGGTTCAGGTGGAAATGTTATTGAGCATTAGAAGAAAGGCAACCCTTTACATGCATTATTGCCAAAGTCATTTATTACGTTAATTTAGCGCCTACATATTGTGTTTCTTTGGGGCTTTATATATAAATATTTAATATTAAGCTATACTTTTTTCCAACAACATTATACTTTATGAAAGAAAATAAATGTAGTGGGAAGGGGGAAGACTAAATATCAAATAGCTTTGAATAGAAATTGAGTAAAATCTTACTACTGATTAGCTATGAACTGATTTAAAAAACGCACATTATTTTGTTACATATATGTATATATATTATGTATCCCACACAAGCATGTACACACACACACATTTACACACACATACATATACATAAAGTATTCACAAGTCTTAGCAAGTGCGGATCATAATAATCAATCCATCCATCTTTATATGCTATACCTCAAAGTCTGAAACCTAATGATATGTAAAAACTAACAATAGAATATTACACACAAATGCAAGAAAATATTTCTTATTGTTTTCTTATATTGTTCACAATAGAATGTTATTTTGGTTTCTTTAAATTAAAACTCAATGCATGTTTTATTGTAGCATAGCAAATTACCCCCTGTCACATTGTTGCAAATAATGTCTTCCAAGTACTGTGCCCATATGTTAGGTTTCAGTGCTTTTTTGGATAAGGTTTTGAGTCACCCAATAAGGCTTTACAACAGGGAATAACTATTGAATTAAAATTATTCCTAATATTAATCTATCAATCATTATGATGACCCAGAAATGTAATGCAAAATTAGATTAAAAAACAGTTTATGTTATCAGAGCTATACTTAAAGGGAAAGATGCTTGATAGTTTTTTGGTTTTCTGTAAAATTTCTGCTGCTTTCTAGACTGTCTCAGCAGCAAGCAGATTTTGTTATCTGTAATGCCTCCCCCAAAGTCATGAAGACATAATAAGCCATGTAATCATCATTATCCTTGACAATGGCTACAAAGAAAAGAGAAATCATTTAAACCATTTCACTTTGATGTCAAAACAAAATGGCATACTGACAGGTACAGTCTGGCTTGTGACTAAATTTCAGAGACTGCAAACCTATATAGTAGAATTCTCATTCATTTTAGTCTTGAAATCAAAGGACAGATATCTAAGAGTATAAAAATATCCAACCAAGTCAGAAATAAATCTGATCTGCAAATTTCTCTGTGACTTTCTCTAACTCAACAACAATAGCAATGACAGTAAAAAGAAAAAGATGAGTCAAAATTCTTATGATGACAAAAAGCAAACAGCACTAGTGATTTGTGCAATCAAAAATACTGAGCTTACACGTTGTTCCACAAATACAAAATGAGTTACTTTCTGAAAGTTTATTCATTGTTCTGACTTCTGAAATTTAAATTAAAATTTTATTATGCTTAGAAGATCACAGTCACTATAGAACCTTAGTTTAGTTTACAAAAACATGCTAAATTTTTAGGTTGGCTGAACTTTGGTACTAAGTACAGTTCTAAGAATACTAGCTCAGAACATTAGAAGTTTATTCAGTTAATGATACTGAAATGTACAATACTCAATTATTGGCTATATTTAACATGTTGTCTAATGATCTCAAAAGGAAAAAAAAAGGAATACTAGCTCAGACTACTTAATTTGAAGTTCTAGTAATTAAATTGAAGTTTCTAAAGAGAATAATAAATCATAATAATAGGATGTGCAGGAAGAAAAGAGCTCGTCCCCCACCTGTGATTTCATGAAGATGCATGAAGTAAGAGGTTTTTTACTCCAATTTTCTTTGTTTTCCCTTCTTTGTATTTCTTCCTCTTACCACTTTCTCTCGTGCCTAAATTTATAAGATTTATTTATTATCCTAATTAGGAAATATCACCTTGGCTTATTTACGAGCCATGGAAAAGTTCTTTGTATCTCCCAAATTACTTACAGACTTTGGGAAAAAAATATTTCAAGAAAAAATATTTTAATGCCAACCAGTTCATAACTGGAATGTGTTGGACCTCAAAGTAAGCCGGTTAAATCATATCCAAAGTCATGTGACTTAGAAAAAATTTGTAATGCTCTCAAATTTTAGAGAAAAAGAAGGTACCTTTTATGTACTTTTTAATTCACTTCTTCACATATAGATAATATTTATGACCTTCAAAAGCCAGTTAACTCTCTCACTTGGGGAATTTTAATAAAAGTAATTTGATATTATAAACATGAGGATCTTCGTTATTTTTGTGAGAAATGATAGGTATCACCATGAACAAAAGTAGGAAAAATAAGGAAGACGATATAAAACATTAAGGTAATCAAAACTCTTTAAGGCAATTTAAGAATTATAAAAACAGAAATAAAAATAAACCTTGTAGAAAAATCTAACAGATAAAGCAACCAGTAAAGAACATTATGCAAAAGTAAAAGAAGAATGAAAAGGAATGAGACCCTGAATAAAAATGCAAGTATACAAAATGATTGTGCAACTTAATCATACAAAACAGAGGGGGGGATTGTAATGTGCAAATTTGACGGGATTCTGTTGGCGCTCACTTGAGTAATCAGAGACTGACAAGTCAATAATTAAAAAGATGACGATATTTGAAATAATAGCTTTCCAACAATAAAGAAAATAAAAAGAAAATTTCACTTTTCATTTAATTTGGAGAAGAAAAAGACAGGTCTAATTTATTTCACATACCACAAGCTTTAAAGACACAAATCTGTGAAACAAGTCTACATGTAAACTTTCTAATATCTCTTTTGACAAAATAGCAATGCCTACAAGGAATGCATGTACATTACAACAATACAGGCCAAAACCATTCACATGTGCCATGGCTAGTAATTATCTAGGACACTAAAAGATCCTGGCAAAAGATAATCTAATAAATCTGCCATTATCTCTAGTACTTCAAATCTGTGCCTTGAGCTAAACAGTTGTCAAAACCAACCACTAATTACATATAACTGAACCAGAGTCGGGGGGAAAACCATGTCAAGGCTACTCTAATTTCTTTCTTTTTTCCTTTCAGTCTGTGACATAAAATAGTCAGCTGGCATTTTATTTTGATTTTCTACAAAGTGTCTTTTTTTTTTCTTCTCATAAATATATGCTGCATGATGCTATTCATTTGCTCTGTTGAGCTGTGAAAGCCTGGCTTTGGTAGTGGTGAAGGCCATTCTACACGCTATCACCTACAATCACTGCACTTCTATGAGCTGAATAAATCAACTTCAGAGTGAGAGACAATATGTTGGAATATGTTTTGAATATTTTTCAATGAATTCTATGTAATAGGTAAATCCATTTCACTGTGTATACTGCCCAAAATTACTAGTGAAAGTAGTGAAAAATACAATATGCTATTTGTTGTTTTTCAGTAACATGAGCAGAAAAAAATGCCCTTAAAATCATCCTCTGTTTCCCAGGAATATCAAGAGAAAGCAATATGATTTTTATCAACCCCTGAAAACTAGTATTTGAAGTCTAATCTTACTTTAAACTGTGAATGTATGTGGGATAGGCCCCCCAGCATCAGTTTCCCTATCACAACAGGAAAAGTTTGTTCCCACGAATACCTTCCAGAAATGGAATCAGTTGAATCAATTCTGAAATTTTAGAAGTGTATGAGAACACAAAATACAGCAGATCAAAGTAAAACTTTCACGTGATGAAAAATCTGTGGGAATGGTTACACAGACCTTCCACTGTTTTATCAAGGCCATGAATGATCACTGTCATTGAATTTATATGTTCCCCTATTGTGACGTGGCTACCTACGGAAGCAACTGAAGGATATTAGGGATATTGAAATATGTTGTAATCCAGAGTAGAATTATGATCACTTAATTTCATACAATAAAGATAATATTTGTTTAATATAAAGTGCCCCTGGACTAGGAGTTTCAGTTCTGTGTTTTGTTTTGTTTCTGACCCCCTTTCCAACTTTATATGTAGACTAAAAAAAAAAAAAAAAAAATTGAGATGTAACATGAGAATGTTAAATATATAAACTCTGTCTTATTTTATTATGCATTTGAAATAAATGATCTTTGTTTTTAAAAAAATCTTAAAACATTCGACTTTTGAATCTGTGTAGAGCATATAAAGATAGTCATTTTTATCCAGGTGGTATGATTTGGTAACAGGTGGTTCACAGCTAACTTTTGGTGGAACAGTGTTATTACATGCCTCAATAGCAGAAAACGTGGTAAGATAACTATTCACGCTCGGTATATCAGCTTCTGAACATCAAACGTCCTATTTGACAAGATCATTGACTTTTTTTTTTCCCATGTGAATTTTATATGTTAGATATTAAACATATGAATACAGATCTAAAAGGATAACTTTAAAAAACCTCTAATATTTCTTTAGGGAAAAAAAGAAAGTTATCTTAGATTTTTTGGCAGAGAACACTTATAAAAAGGTTTGCTAAATCTCTGTTCTGCAACATGGTTAATCTGCCTAAAAACCATTTATTTTATCAATAAATAAGAACTACTCTGTATAGTATGAAATATCAGAAAGAGAAACCACTCTGAATCCACAGGGTTTTCACTTATCAAAACAAGTTCATGTATCTCCGGAAAGAGAGGGAGACCCCAAAACTTAAGTAGGTGCTCAAATGGATAGATTGCCACAAAAAGATGGACTCCTTACCTTAATAAAAGCTAATGATCACACTTGACCCAAGTATTTCCTAATGATCTCTTAAAGTCTACTTAAAACTCAAAAAAAAAAAAAAAAAAAAATTAAGAATTATTTAAACAAGCCAAGTGGGCAATTACCAGTTTGTTGAGACTGTCAGTCAACTGTGGATGTGGGTGGAATTTAAGTAGATGGAATCATTGCCAACCTTTATATTTGACTCCTTTCTTCTACTAACACAGACAACAACCTTAGCAATTTCACTGCAATTTTACCAAAAAAAAGTTATTTTCCTCATTGTGAATTTCAATTTATAATTCTTTTCTGATTTCTATTGTTAATATTCAAAATGTGTAAAATCTCGTATTTTGCCTGAGAAAGAGAATCATGAACTTGCTTTGTCTAGTGTAAATGATAAAAATAAATTCTGGTCTCATGATAAACACTTGGAAATATGTAGTCTTATTTGCCAGATACTGTTTAAGATAGGCTTCAAACAACTAATTCTGGGTCATTTAAAAATAGTCTAGTTATTTTCCTCACATTTTTTTCTTTATTAAAAAACATGTAACTGTATTTTCCTTTGTTTAAATAATTTATTTGCCACAACACTGACATTTTCTGTCATTATCATATTTGGTTTCTCAGCTCATTTAATAGGGTGTTCTGTCAGGGCTAAAATACAAGTAATTTACATGAAATTATAAATCCACTTTTTCAAACATTTATAAAATAAGAATGACTCTAAAAATACAGATTTAAATAATTTTATACCATCTTTAGTTTCTGCTCTGATTCAGGGTCAAGATAGCATTTTCATCAACTGTTGTCTGTTGAAAGTTAGAAGTAAGTGATGTTGAAACTAAGGGGGTCGTTATAAATAAAATGCACATATTAAGCATTATTCCTTTTTCTTACCAAGAACTACTATTACTGTATTATCAGGTGTATAGAATTATAGAATTTACACCTTGTATTCCCGTGTAATACTACAATGGAACTTCACTTCTACAGAAGGGGGACAGCTGCTATTTGTTCTGGATCCTGAATGAGGATCCTCAAATGAGGATCCTGAATACAAAGAGTTACAAGGACCTGTTCTATATCAGCAACAGACAAAAGTAAACCAGAACCCAGCGTTTCTGCTTCCTGGTCTATTGCTGTATTAACCAACAAGATACTGTTTGAAGCAGAGACCTTAAATTGCAGAAATGTTGCTGAGTCATAATTTCTGAATAACATCTAAATTACAATGATTTTTATCTGTGAGGATGGAAATGATAGATGTAAAGGGCTGGACGGATACAGAGGACAGATGTGGTAAACAGTAGACCTGTAGTCCAATATATTGATTGGTCCATAACTCTTAAAGGTGGCCCAACTTTTCATTACAAATTAATATTTTCTTCAGAAAAGCTTAGGATTTTTAAGGGTAAATGATAATTGCCAGATATAAGTTTAAAAGTAGCTGATTTGCATTTAAGCAGTTGGACTAAATACACTTATTTCTCATGAAGACATAATGTTCCTTTAGAAATCCTGTTTTTCTCTTTGTCTATCTCTTTGCCTCCTTTTCTTCCTTCCTCTTCTCACTTTCTCTCTTTTTATCTGGAATCTCAAATTTACCCTGTGTGCAATTGGACTATGTATGAAAACCTCAATTTGACAGCATCTGAAAACCAAGGAGTTAAACTAGAACTGCTAAATGAGAGACAAGAATTCACAAAAAGACTAAAAGTGACCATGTCCCTCCTTTGACAAATACTTAATTTTTGAAAAATGTAAATTATCAATATACTTTAAGCTATTGTTTTATACCAGATACCTTACAGTAGAGAGAAAGTAATTCAATCATCCCTTATTTTTTAGACACTTGATTTTTAATTATTTAGAAAAGAAAAACGTAATTGATTTAATTTATTTCAGACAGTGGGAAACTTTTCTTAAAATTATATTTAATTGGGTAATTGAAATTTTCACTTACTGGAACAAAATGTGTCCTATTTAGCAGATGCCCTGAGCAGCAATCAAGTGGTTAACAAAACACAAAACACTAATGTCTATATTGCACAATAGGCCAATATCTTTCTACTTCTCATTAGGGATTTACAGAAACATTCTGACCCAGCTCTTTGGGCACACAGGAGTTGCTATCTTGATTCAGATTCTTGATTAATATACTCTAGAATGATACATCTGACAATGGCCTACATAGGATCTCTCTGGAGAATGGGGGAAAAATAGACTATTAAATTGGAACAATTATACTACCATATACTATAATTGGTTATTTTTTTTATGTGCAGCAAAATATTTTTAAACATGGTGAAAATTTTTAAAATAATTAAATGTCAATCATAAGAAAAGAAACTTCACTTGAACAGAATAAGTTGAAAAAAGAAAAGAAAAAGCTTATCAATTTAAAACTTTATACTTTATTTTTAGAAAATAAAATCAGTGTGTGAAGCGTGGTTATTCAACAATAAATTCTATTAATTTTCATAGAATATGCATTGAAAGTTCACATTTCTTTGTAATTTCTGAATTAACTAATGTTTTCTAAAACTTTCGGGGCCTGCATTTTTCACTAGAGCAGCGTCTATATATAATACAACACAGGGATAGAAATGGAAGAAGGGAAAGAAAGTCTGAATTCTCATTGAAATCTTTTTATATTCATTACTTCTTGCTTCTAGCAATTACTCTCTTAAGTATGCAAAGTGTTGCCGACATAATTTTACAAGTAAGAAAGTATTTATTAGATTGTAGCATTTATATTTTGCTCTTAGTGTAGACAGAGCCAGTCTCCATCAGACATTTTTAACAACAGTGTTAATTGGGAAAATGCAGTGTAAGACCCAGACACTTGGACTGATTTACCGATTTCTAGCTTTCAAATCTTGACAACCGAGTCAATACTCAACTTTGCCTCATTAAGGTGAGGATTGATTTCATTTTGCACCTAACTTCATCTAAATAGAAATATAATGTTTGTCAAGCATTTGGACTTTGGACTTAGTATCCTAGTTGTGTTGCCTATACTTTTCTTGCACGCCATTCTTTATGTAGTTTGCAAAAAAAAAAAAAAAAAAAAAAAAAAAATAAGAAAAAGTAGAAAAGGAAAAAAAGAAAAAAAAAAAATTAAATATTGCGTAAGTATTAAAAAAAAAAAAAATGCAAAATTTAAAAATTTGAAAAATT
>CAUYPK010032419.1:0-16922 GCA_963574355.1 Loris lydekkerianus | reverse complement strand
TGGAACATATCCTTCTTAGTAAAGTATCTCAAGAATGGAAGAAAAAGTACCCAATGTACTCAGCCTTACTATGAAACTAATTTAGGGCTTTCACATGAAAGCTATAACCCAGTTACAACCTAAGAATAGGGGAAAGGGGGAAGAGGGAGAGTGGAGGGGGGTAGAGGGAGGGGTATTGGTGGAATTACACCTACGGGGCATCTTACAAGGGTAAGTGTGAAACTCAGCAAATGTGAAATGTAAATGTCATGCCACGGTAACTAGGAAAATGCCAGGAAGGCTGTGTTGACTATTGGGATAAAAATGTATCAAATGGTCTATGAAACTAGTATATGATGCCCCATGATCATATCAATGTACGTAGCTATGATTTAATTAAAAAAAAATTATTGCAAAGAAACCTGAAAAAAAAAAATAAATATTTATACCAGAAAAGAACCGTTCTATTTTTAATCAGTTTCTAACAAAAATATTTAGAAAAGGAGAACAAATAAAACTAAAAATATAATATAGATAAGAACAGAAATCAATAAAGTAGAAAATTGTAAAGGCCAAACTCAATTCTCTGAAAATATTAACATTTGACACCCACTGAGTTTAATTCAGAAGAAAATGAAAGACACACATTATGACACATTGTTATAGATACTACAGATATTTGGATAGTAATAAGATACTGTTATCAATTTTATGCCAATACATGCGACAATTTTGATAAAATGGAAAGACACATAGTTACTCATTTAAAAGTTGAAGGGAAAATAGAAAATCTGAAAATGCAGTCTTTGGTACTTAATGTAGTCTTTATATTTTTTATAAACTACTTCTTATGAATATTATTTCAGAAACAAGTGATTTTCAAAGGTAAATACTATAAATGTTTGCGTGAGAAATGGCTCATTATGAAAAACCTACACCATTACATAGTAATATATAAAATCTATGATAAGAGGGCAGCATAACCCTACTACCAAACCTTGACAAAGTTAATATAAGAAATTTAAAGAACAATGTTCATGAATTTGATGTAAAAAAAATAAAGTTGTATTATTCAAACTTCAACAGGAGAAGAAACACCAATAAGAAATTACACAGAGGATAGGTAGATAATAGATTAGATGGATAAACGGATGGATGGTTGGCTGGGTGGATATGTACATAGTAACCTTTATTATGAGAAATTGTCGTATGTAATTTATAAGAGATGGCTAAATACATGTTAAATTCATGCAGCATTCAGTCAGGAAGAAAAGGGTGAAACTCCATAGCCTTGAACCAAAGTCTCATCCACAGACAAAATTTCTTTTCTCTCCAGAGGAAACCACAACTTTAATTTTAAGAGCTTTCAATGTATTTAGTCAGGACTACCATAGGGAATGTATTCCATATAATCTTCCTTACTTTTAACACTAAATGATTAGGAGTTTTAATTGTATTTATAAAACACTTTCATAGAAATGCCTAGGTTATTGTTGGATTGAAAATTTAGAGATTATGGCCTAGCCAAATCAATGCATCAATGAGTCATCACTTATATATTATAATTATATATATTGATCCAGTGCAATTTATCCCAGGAATGCTTTGTTTATGTAACATTTGAAAACAAATTAATTTACCATATTAACAGGATAAAGAATAAAAGTAACGAAAAATGCAACACCTATTCATGCTAAACATCTTTTGATCTTTGAAAGATACTTAAGAAAATAAAAAGGAAATAAATTCCCATTGCCTTAAACTGTTAAAGAACTTGTATCTTAAATACATAAATAACTCTCAATATATAAATAATTCTTACATATAAATAATTGGCAAAACAATTCAACAGACACTTCATGAGAGAAAATATTTAAGTGGCTCTTAAAAACCATGTGAAAAGATGCTCAATATCATTAGTCATCAAGGAAATGCAAATTAAAGCCACAGTGAGATACCTTTTCAGATTCATTAGAATGACTACAATTAAAAAGTTGGCAACACCAAATATTGGTAAATATCTGCAACAACTAGTTCTCAAACACTGCTAGGGGAAGGTGAGATCATACACTCTACAGAACAATTTGGTATTTTCCTGTAAACTTGAAAGGTAGAAATGATCAAAAATTTTGCAATAGAAAAGTCGAATGAATCTCTTAGATGGCATAGAGGTAGAAATTCTTTTTCATGTGGAATTTCAAAAATGCATTATAGAGACACATGATTTGAACCCAAACCCCAAACAAACAAAAACAAAGCAAATAGAGAAAAACTTAAATTAACTATTTTGTTCTGAAAACAAATATAGTTCTCAAATTACACTTGGCAGGGATTTCATCACTGTTTACTTCTTATTCTGAAACTTTTCCCATTTATTAATGTAGAAAAATTCTACCATATACATCTTTTTCCTCCTTAGAAGACTGAATACTTATAGTTTCACAAATCCCAAGATAGCAGGTCTCTTTAATATAGCAAATATTCCATAGAAATAGTATATAAGGTTTATAGCTTTAAGTTTGCTTTAGCACCCTCTTAAATCCCCATGAAATAATTTAGTCAGTGGAAAGCCAGTTTAACACCACTATAAGTCACAGAGAGTGCATACATTTACCTAGATTTCTTCACATATACCTATTTAGTCAAGTTCTAAGGGCTGGGACAGGATGGATAGATTGAGTGGTATAAAAACACTGTGTATCTTGATAATATTCCTTATTTTTTCAATATTAAATGATAGTTTTGAAAATGAGAATATAGTTACTTTCATTTTGCATTGCTGAGTATCTTTAGAGGTGTAGCTATGGAATTCACAGAAAATAATTTTTTTTTTTTTTTGCAGTTTTTGGTTGGGGCTGGGTTTGAACCCACCACCTCCCGTATATGGGGCTCGCACCCTACTCCTTTGAGCCACAGGCACCGCCCCACAGAAAATAATTTTAACCTAAAATTAATCAGAAAATCAAGAACTTTGCATTTAGGTGTGAGTTTTCAGTCTTCTTTGAAGGGCTTAGTAGGAGTTTAAAAGGGAGCAAAATGGGCCAGCACGCATTATCAGAGTGTAGGCACATTCAGTTTGCCCTCCATTTTGCCTGAAATTAATTATAAATAAACTAAACCATGCTAAAATTACAAATGTAAAAGAAATAGAATAAAATAAGGAGTAAAATAAAATAGTATATACAAATGAAGACTTTAAAAAGGGTCAAGCAAGGCTGAACGTCTTATTACAAATTCAAGGGATGTAAACAGCCAACTTGTACAATAGAAAATCTTAACTAATTGATGTTGAATTTCGTGGAGGGCAGAGAGTACAGAAGTATTCCTGATGAGAAACTTCAAGTATGCATTATGCAGAACTATTAGCACAGAGCTATTATGACTCCTCCACTTTGCTTGTTATAGACGCAGCTTGAAAGTCAGTCACCCAAGTTTATTCCCGATTTGAGGAGAGCCATATACGGACAAAGCTCTGCTCAGAAATACAGCAGGTAACAAATAAGCAGCAAATAGCATAGAATTATTCAAGTTTGTTGGAATTCTGAGGTATCATATATTTAATTTTATAATTATGTATATATAATGCACAATGTACAATGGGAGTACAAATGATTTTTGTATCAGCCGGCCTTTCTCACAGTATTATAAAATAATGAGAAAGGTTTAATCTGGGGTTGTTTTATATGCCATTTGAATTGCAATAAGGCTGTGATCTCTGGTCTATTACAATTTATACTATTAGAGTTAAATTATGAAGGACATATTATATGTAAGCTTTTATATCATTATAATGAAACTGTTGGATAACACCTCAGAAAAAAATTGCCATTCCAAATTTCATAAGTGATCCATAAATCTAAGTGTTATTATGTCTAACCTCATTATCATGGCAAGGCTGTCTTTGTATTTTTTGTTTTTAAATTTTTTTTTTTATTGTTGGGGATTCATTGAGGGTATAAGAAACCAGGTTACACTGATTGTATTTGTTAGGTAAAGTCCCTCTTATAATTGTGTCCTCCCCCCAAAAGGTGTGTCAGACACAGGGATCCCCCCACCCCCTCCCTCCTTCCCTTTCTCTGCTCTTCCCTTCTCCCTTCCCCCTCCCCATGTACTGGGTCATTAATCGCCCTCATATCAAAATTGAGTACATAGGATTCATGCTTCTCCATTCTTGTGATGTTTTACTAAGAATAATATGTTCCATGTCCATCCAGGTTAATACAAAGGATTTAAAGTCTCCATCTTTTTTAACGGCTGAATACTATTCCATGGTATACATATACCACAGCTTGTTAACCCATGGGGGAAAAAATCCTTTTACCATAAGGACATTTGCACTAGACTGTTTATCACAACTGGATTTATAATTGTCAGAATGTGACTTTGTTTTTAATGTATCATGTACTATAATGTAATTAATTGAATTTAATTTTCTGAGTTAGAGATTTAATATCTCAGTATGTGGGTTATTTATATTGACAAATAACTTGGTAATTTTTTCCATATAATATAACATTATGTATATATATATATATTTTCTTTCTTATTTTAGCCATGTACTTAGTCTAAGCTGAAGGGTAAATGTTAACTTCTTACATTTACTATCAATAAATAAATGACCAATACTGGAGTCTTGCAGAAAACTACATGTAGAAATAGAAAATAGAGTCTAAAAAGAAGTAGAAATATATAAATTTTACCCCTCATCTATATATAAAGAAAGTAGTCCATGTGTCTCCTTCCACATCTCTTGGAGTTGGTATTTATAACTGAGCTTATTTTAATAAAAGCTTCAATGTACCATACCAATTTCAGTAAAGCTGTTAATTTTTATGAATGACTGTCTTAGACAATTATTTGAGCTCTATAGAAAGAAATATTAACTTTTTTTTGTTTATTGGTTCAAAATATAATATTTTACGAATGTTAGGTAAATTGATAAAATATTAAATTCAGTCTCAAATATAGAATGACATTTTCTAGACATCTTGATTCTCTAGAGTCAAGTCCACTTTTCCTAGTTCTA
This sequence comes from Loris lydekkerianus, assembly GCA_963574355.1. Classification (NCBI taxonomy): domain Eukaryota; kingdom Metazoa; phylum Chordata; class Mammalia; order Primates; family Lorisidae; genus Loris; species Loris lydekkerianus. Next base: position 11,917 of record CAUYPK010032419.1, on the reverse strand, counting down.
TACCATGAGTCACTCTTTCATTTGTATATTACCTCTTCTATTGAGTTAAGTACATATTGAAAATTGCAGATACCACCAATAGGGTAAGTGTTCATATGCACCAAAAAGTGCACATGGATTATCGGCTAAAACAACGCATGTGTACCTTTGCTGTCCAAAACGACATTTGGTTAGGTGACAAGCAAGCCTCCAACACTGTTTGCCTAGCATGAGATACATGGTGAAATAGTCAGAAGTGGGATGTGCTTTACTAAATGGTGCAAAGATGCTTGACTTCTGGGAGTACAAATCAGAAATTCAGAGCCTGTTCTATTCTGATACTACAGTGAGAAATCCCCATGGTTATGATTTCTGAAGATATAATAATGGAATAAAGGGAAAAGGGGGATCACAGGTTATTCATTCAACAATGAAAAGCAAGTGTATTATTCAGCCTACAAAAGTGCTTGGAAAATATGGTGCTTAGAAAACTTAGTGATCTCCAAAAGAACATTCAAATTTACTTTTTTTCCTTTATTACCGAAATTGTTTTGGGTGATGTGTTTCACTGTTCCATTGCACTTCTTGTTTTACACAGTTTAGTTACTGAACTTAATTGTCTAAACTTCTGCAGATTAGTGTGGATATAAAAATATAATTATCCTCTTGAGTTTTAAGTGTAAAATCTATTTCCCAGAACTGTACTTTGGCCAACACTTGTGACAGGAGCACTTCCTTTGATTCAACATAACTCATTATTTTTAACTTTTTCAACATTATTACATTGTCCTTATGTAAGTTGTTTCAGTCATTCTAATTAAAACTATTTCAACTTTCTTTTTCTAGCATTGTAATTCTTTGATGGTGTTCCCACAATAGTAAATTTACTACTGAAGGACTCTGATTTTTAAAAATAATCTGTGTTATCTAATCCAGTCTGTATTTTGAGAAATATAAATAAAAAAATTATGTGGGGCCATTACACAATTGCTAAAGATAAAAGAAGATGTGAAATTATTTGAATATGCCATTTATGAATACCATCCAAGGATCATGATTGGAGACCCACAAGCAATTATTGTCTCACTTTAGCAACCTCGAGTTTCGTACCTGGTCTCTAGTTGTTTTTGATCCAGAAAACATTAAGTTTGAGTCAGCGCTTTCTTTGCTTCTCATAAATTTTACTTCAATGTTCTTTTCACTTGTAAAGGTAACCAGAAGTATTATCTCTGCATTGATTGTTCTTTTTCCTTTGGTATTACCAGAATTTCCTAATTTAACTGGAAGTGGAACTTCCAAGCTCTTCTGGTAGACTTTTGATTCCAACTCAAAGCCTGACTGGTCATTGGTAATAAGTCAAATTAAGTTAAAACGCTCTCAGTAAATACACTGAGGGTTTTCAATTCACTTATTTCTATATTTCATAATGATCCATTTTGTGTGATCAGAGTTCAATTCTACTTTTTATCAGGATAAAATAGTGCTTTCAAGGTCATAAAATTATAATACTAATCTCCTTCTCTACACTCCTTTACATGGCAAATAATAGGGAGAGGGTTGTGGTGTAGTTTTGTACTTTATGAATGGATACTTCATGCTATGTCTTGGTTACAATCTTCAGTGTTAACACTGATTCACCTTAGTGACCTTGAATAAAGAATAAGTTATGTATGATTAATTTTTTAAGTCATTAAGGAAATATTTCTGCTTCTTGAAGTGGATATGAAAAATAGTAACGTGCTTTGAATTCCCCTGAAGAAGTATTGTACAAAGACTTCAAGAGTTATTAATTATAGTGATATATGAGAAGGAGAAAGTATTCCACTAGGGCTCCTGGAAATAAAAAAGTCACCTACAGTCATGTCCAGCCATTATCTGGAAACTTTGTAAAGGTAAAAGTACTTGGCTTTTTTAATACTGGTTATCCACAGAAAAATAGATTTGTTGAGAAAAATAATTATATGGGTAAGAGTTAAACATTAATTTAGCTTATTTTCATTCAAACAAGAATAATTTTCATGTCTGGATAAAGCTTCTGTTTTCTTAATTCTTCTCTGAGGTGTATTACAATACTATTTATTGGTGGGTCTTTATTATAATGAATTTAAAATCACTCTATAGCCTTTTAGCACTCGTGATTTCAACTTAATGGCGAAAAGACTGCTGAAAGACGGGGTTTTATTACAACACCTTATTTTTAGACTTTATGCATAAAGGCTTAAGATCTACAAAATTTTTATCTTAGCATAATAGTATTGTACCACCAGAACTATAATAAAAAAATTGATTGCTTCTTCTACTATAACATCATTTTTCATAGCTTAATGATGTTGTGATCAAAATACCCTTGGCAATTTGCTATATACGTTAGGTCAGGTTATAAGTTACATGCAAAGGTGAAATGGCTTTATAAAATTACATTTCTATGAGGAAAAATGCAAACAAGCTTTTTTGCTTCTAAAGAAGTACTCAATCTTGATCCCCTTATCAGAAAATAAAAAGAAGAATTGGCTTTCCTATTCATTGCAAAAGGACAATAGTATATAGTCTTTCAAAAAAAATTATTTACATATACACACAGGACAGGACTGCTGTGAAAGCCATAAAGGAAGATATAATTTATACATTTGTTGGAAAATTTCTCCCATCAAAGAACAGTCCATACCTGCACCCTTATTCTTATCTTTTGTTTTCCCATGTTAGTGCAACAAAATACTACCTTCCTTCTGTGTACAAGTTCCTGCAAGCTTTTGCTGTACATCGAATCAGGTTCAACATTAAAGCACATTCTAAAACATATTTCTGAGATGTATTGTTTTTTACATTTCATTTTTGTGTCTCACACAAATTGTCCTTAATTGACATTTTTGACGGTCCCCCCAGCATTAAAATGAAGAAATCTGGACATTTTAAGTTGGAAATTACCAGATTACCAGCATTTACCTTAATCTGCTTATATAATGTTGTTTCCTCATGGATCTTTGTGCTCTTGATAAACAGGTTTATTCATATTAAATATGTAAATTCTAAAATTTCATCAATTATGTGTATGAAAAGTAAAATACAAATCCATACTTTCAAAATAAGAGTTTCACGTAAGTACAGAGGCTCTCCTCAGAACAGCCAACCTAAGCATATTTAATTGCATCGGCTGTTTGCTATAATAGCAAGTATTTAGTTGCTTTGTGATGAAGTAATGGACTTGCTATTTTCAATTCCTTTTGAGAGTTGATGTAGCTTAATAAAGTAATTTCAGTCAATTCCCAAGATGCTGAGACACTAGGCAGAATGTCGAAGGATTTTAAACTCCTTCTTCTTTTCTCCCAGACAAATGCAAAATGCTGAGGTTCCCCCTACAAGCCACAAGGGATATGCCCCAATATTACATGTACAATGCAGTCCCATTCACTCATTTTTCTTACTTTTTTTTTTTTTTTTAGCTGAACAGTTTAGTAAGAATCTGTTGGAAATTCCACAATATCAAAGACTCTGTATAGACTTATGCAGCATTTATCAATTCTACCATCATAGTATTTGTTAACTTACTTTTATTCACATCAACATAAAATTAAAATAAAAGCATTAAATGTAGCATTTAAAATAATTTAATCTACTTGAAGTATTTTAAAAAATTAAATTAAAAAATTTTTTAGTTAAAAAAATTACAGGCACCTATAAACACATAATTGCAGATTAAAACATATAGACTTGATTTTATGAATCTTAACATATCCCTTCAGAGAATAGAAAATTTTATTTGTTATATCACTAGTAGAAAATATATGTCTTTATTCCATATAATATGGTCATTTTAATCTTTTGAGTCTGTATAAACTACATTTCCATTGAAAAATGCATATTCAATATATTCTAAATGGGACAGATGCACACAACTCAAAATGTATTTTCAAAAATATAAAGGTTATAAGTCTTTAATTTATCTTGATAATTATTTCATTTATATGCTATGCACTATTAGAACTGGTGTTTCCTCTTCACCATGTGCTATGGACCGAAATGTGTCCCCTGAAAGTACTTATGTTGAGTTTCTAATCCATGATGTTTTGGTATTTGGAGGTAAGGCCTATGGTAAGTTGATCAAGAGAGAGACCCTTATGAATGGTACTAGTGCCCTAAAGAGAAATAAGAAACCAGAGGGAGGATTTCCTTCCAAATGTGAGGATACAGCAAGAACGCGGCCATCCTTAAATGAGGAAGAAGTCCTCATCAAGAACCTAACCACACTGGGCTACTATCCAGGACTTCCATCCTCCCAGACTCTGAGAAATAAACATTGGTCTTTTGAGCCCTGTAGTTGATGGCATTTTTTTTTTTTTTAAATTACAGCTATAAAATAACTAAGACTTCCTACCTTATCATTGTGGTATTATGTTCTGAGCCAATGTGGAAAATTTAGAGCAGTTGTTCTCAACCTTGCTAATGCTGCAACCCTTTAATACAGTTCCTCATGTTGTGGTGACCCCCAACCATAAAATTTTTTTCATTGCAACTTCATAAGTGTAATTTTGCTACTGTTATGAATCGTAATATAAATATCTGATATGCAGGATAATCTTAGGCGACCCTCGTGAAAGGGTCTTTCGACTCCTGAATGGGTTGTAACCCACAGGTTGAGAGCCACTGGTTTAGAGTATTAAGAGTCTCTTAATACAATATGACAGACATTCTTATGTTACAGAAGGGATAACGGAAGGAAGGACTCTTTAAAAATGGCTTAGTGGACCTGAGATTTAAGCTGCTATGATAGCCATGCGGATATAGATGATACAGCATATCTGATAAAATAATTCTTCTTGTACCTGTACAAGGTACATACCTACTAGGACTCCTAGTAGGTATGTATTTTATTTCATATTTTTCACAGGAAAATTCAGAAGAGACCTAATAGGCATTTAAACCTACTTTTAATGAAGATGATTTTGAGACAGAAAAACATGTTCTAGTCTTAGCATTTTTTATCACTTGATTTGGAACCATTGTGCCATAGCTTGTAACCAGAGTGTTACAAGGACACACTGACCTCATCCTTGCACTAAAGTCTATCCCTTCGGTCTCTGTATGAGGAGTGGTGTGGTGCTGTATATGGACAGTCCTTCTAGGGTTTGCCTTAGAGGTCAACTCCTCAGTGAAGACATCCCTGCCCGCAAATCAAAATTAGCTTCTAACACACATCTTCCCATTTAACTTATTTGTGTTTAATTTTCTTCAGTATTTATCACTTTCTACAATTACATGGCAGAGTATTTGTTAGAACATACTTCTTCCTGTTTGAGTATTAGGTTATGTAACTATAGGTATCTTGTCTTAGTTTCCACAATCGCCTATGAGGAAAACTTGGCAAGCAGAGTAATTGATAAATGTTCTTTTGAATGAATTAATGTATGAAAGGTAACTTACATATAAAAGCTATTTTAATGAAAACCTGACTCTTGATATTTGCAGGCTGCCAAATTTCAAACTCAATTTCCATAGCTCTTAGAGTGTCAATGTTCATTCTCTGACTATTGCGTTCTGTCTTTCTTGGGAACCTAAGGAGAAGGAGGGAGGAAGCATGCAGTGGAGAGGCTTGAGAACTTATCCCTTTGAGATGGATTGTGTTATCCAAAATTTAATTAACAATTATTTTTATATCATACATGATTGCCGTGGCTGCAATTAAATATGTGCAGTGACTTTCATTACTATTTTTAAAGAATTAAATTAGAAAAAAGAATAAATCTGAAACTTGCATGTGGCCAAGGAAGTTTCACTAATATGTTTTCTCATGGGCATGCAGACATGAAAGAATATAAAAATCTCAGCACCCCGCCCCCCCAACTGTTTAAGTAAAAGGAAAGTTTAGGACCTCAGGCACCTGTGAAAGACTGGCTTACGGATAATTAAGAAAGTTCCTAGTTGGCTTCCCAACAGGAAGGGCATGCTCATTGTAACCTAGGTCTTCAGACTAACTCTAGCTTCTAAAACTAAAGTCTGTTCAATTCCACACTAATAATATATTACAAGTTTATCTTCCCAGGTGCAGAACAGAAACAAGAAAGGATGGAACACTCTCCCACCTACCCAGGGAAATCCACATAATTGGTGCTTCGTTCACTCCCTTTTTCTTCTCTCACATTGACATTATCTCTTGTAAAATGCAGGTTGTCCTGGGCTTCTTGAGAATACAATCATTTCATCAGACTGTCTATCCTCTCTGCTTTTTTTTTTTTTTTCTTTCTGTGTTCTTATTCCCCTTAAATACTAAATCCCCTGTATTGCTGTTCTCTGAAAAAACACCACAAATTTGCCTGTGGTTGGTGTTTTTCCCAGGTGCTTCCTCAATTTTGGCTTAATAAATCTCCACTACATGAGATTTCAGCCCTAGTCACTTATTTTGAGTTGTCACAAACCACAGAATGTTATTCACATGTATGTAGTTTTCTTTTTAGAACAATAGGTTTTTAGTTCTTAATGAAGTTCCCTAGTAATCCGTATTTTTGAACTGTCCTGAAGTGATTTATAAAATTTAAAGTACAAATAAAATTATTCAAAATATATTTTATATAAATATAATATATAAATTTGCTGCAAGACCTCAAGATTACATATACAGCTCTTCTTATGCAAACAGAAATCTTCTTTGAGGTAGCATGAATATATGCCTAGGTCTTTACTCTCTCATTCATATGCATATATTTTTCAATGGAGAGACTCAGAATATAATTTTAACAGGAGGAAGTGGGTAGTTACATGAATATTTAGGCTCACTTAAAGGAAATATGCTTTCAGAAATGCTGCAAGAGTAACATTCACACAATTCCATCATTTAAATTCATAGAATTGTTAATTTCCTATTGCTTAAAATATTCAATTAAAATTATCATAAAAGACAAAACATATAAATATTTAATACCGTAATTTTCACAATAATGGGAATATGGAGTTTTTGGAAAAGTCATTGCAAATGAGATTCATTTTATGCCATAAAGAAAAGTTATCTCCTGGTAAAAATGTCAACCAGAAAACATACTTTTCTTTCCTATGCTTCAATCTAAGAAAATTGTCAGCCAAAACTCTGCAGGTGACCTTAGCTTTTAGAATCATGTATAGAGATTTTCCATCATGTTTACCTGTAATACAGTTCTTAAAAGACTCTCTAATTTTGTAATCTTAATTTTTCTATTCACAAACATCCTAGTTACAGTGCTTCATCATCATAATTTAATCTATTCATGCTCTCTCAAAATGATAGTCTTAAAATCTTTTTTGTTTATTGAAGCCACAACAGTACATGGCCTTTTACTTTACCTGTGCGTGTCACTTTAGAGAGACCATCACTGAAAAACTATGGTCTTATGGACTTACTCCATCTGCCTATGATTAGGTATACAAGCAATTGATTTCATTTTATTTAGTTGGAAGAAAATCCTACTTTTTCCTTCATTTGGAGGTCATTTCTCCTACCTCTCTAATTCAGTCCTTCCATTTCCCAATATTAATAACAATTTATCTGCGCCATCTGATTTACTTAAAATCATGTTTCAAATGCTTTATTCAATCATGATTTTATTATTTTTTTGTTTGTTCCTTAATAATGTCTCTTCCAAAACACTACTTCATACAGAAATAGTCATTAATTTCAAAAATGGTATAACTAATCATAACCTTTTTAATCTGTTCTCCAAGGTTATTAAACTAATGAGAGCACTCATAGCACTGCTATTCTTTAACAAAATTAATGTTCCTGCTTAGGAGAGGAACAGACATATTGCAAAGTATTACTTACATCATTAATGAAGGTTCATACTTGATTCATAAATATATAAGTAATTTTGGGATCATACACAAATTCTTTGCTTAAAATACTACTCAATAATTTTTCTCCAAATGAGTGTTTCAAAAGGTACAAATAATCCTCATTTAAGGGGAAAAGAATATTAGAATACGGCAATTGTTATTTTTAAAGTAAAAAAAAAAAAATGGCACCAAAGACATGGTATAATTAAAAATAGAAACAATCTAATACTATAAGTATTATTTAAAACAGTTTGATGTAAGTATTTCAAATTGTATATAAACCAGCACATTGTACCCTATCAATGCATTAATGTACACAGCTATGATTTAATTAAAAAAAAAATGCCATAACACTGATCTTCCAAAGACATTCTCTTTTCTACATTAGGTCTTTTACATTTTTTTCTGTCTGATTTATTTTACACATCTGGATGCTTAGGCATCTTTTTGTCTCTCATTTATCTTTTTTAATTTTTTGACATAGAGTCTCATTTATATTTAAAACGTTGCTATTTTCTATCTGAGTTCCCTTGGCTCAGCTTTATATATGTACAGGGGTTCTTACCATGGCCCCTGTATACACAGAATTCATATTATTGCTCTTATTGTTCTACTAGCTTTCTATATTTAAAACTGTCTATAAATGTTCACTTTTGGCACATTCATTGTAAGATTTAATTTAAAAAATAGGCAAAGAACTTCACACATGTGAATTAATTGCCTTTGAATTGCTTTCTTTCCCCCCATTGGTCTATGATTTGTGATTTTAAAAATTGGCATAGACAGATTTTCTATTTTTTTTAATTTATATTTTTATTTCTGGATTCTTGATAATGCACAAATAGGAAGATTTTAGATAAGATATTCTAATAAAGTTTTTGAACACTTTGAGAGGAATACATATCTTTTTACTTTGTACATAAACGTAGATTCAAGGAAAATCTTGTGTGATGTTATCTGGACTGTCTCAGAATATTCACTTATTGGCTTCACTGCAGGAAAACACAACATTATTCGGTTTTGAAGTGAAGACATTGGCTTTTTTATTATTGTACTTTTATTTCAAAATATTAAGGGAGTTCAAATGTTTTTGGTTACACGATTGCTTTTGCAATGCTTGGGTTCAGGGCTGTAAGTGTGTCCATCACCCAAATAATGGAGGTTATTGGTTTATTCTAAGAATTAGGCAAGTTTTTGCCCCTTCCCATCTCATCCTTCCCCCTGCTTGATTTCCAGTCTTGTACTTTCCTCTGTGCAGATGTGTGGTCACTAGTTAGTTACAACTTCATAGCGAGTTACATGTGGTTTTTGTCTTTCCATTCTTTAGATACTTCAATTCTGATAGTGGTCTCCAGTTCTGTTTCAAAAGGCATGCATTCATCATTTTTTAGGGCTGGCCCAGAGCACATGGCCTCAAGTGGTCCTGAGAAAATGTGCCTATCGTAGCTGGGTTATAGTTTTATAAATTGATACAGACAAGAATTACATGTAAAATCCTAAGTCAGTACAAGAAGGGCATTCATTAGTTTGGCTTGAAAAGGCAAGGACAACTCAAAGTTGGAGGTGTTCAAGTTACAGCTGAGTTTAAAGCGTCTTTGGTAATTGGTTAAAGAAATTAAGCTTTGATTAAAGGCTTGGAATGTTTTTAACTTAAGATAAAAATTTCTTAAGCAGAGACAAACCACTGGACGTTTGCCAAAATTCAAGTAATCTGTTAAGTACATTGGTAGCCTGCAGGTGTGATTTAAGCTTTGTCCTGTATAGTTCTGCACCTGCTAATGATTTAGTATCTTACTCTTTACAAGAATTATCTCCAAAAGGGAGGGAGCATGACAAGATGTGTCTGACCTCCTTTCTCGTGGTGGACAACTAACTGCAAAGTTTCTTTTTGGGTGCCTTAAGCCAAGAGAGTATCCATTCAGTCTTCTGTGTGGGTGAAGATTTTATTTTAGTTCATTAGCACATATTCAATTATAATTCTGAATCCTCTTGCCTGAAACTCTATAATATCTTTTACTTTATAGTCATTAATGCTTTCTTTTTATCTTTATTATAGATGGTAAGATACTTCTATTATTTGTTATTTTTTCTATGTATAACTTACTTATTGACTGAATTGCAATGTTGTGATACTAAAAAATCAACATTCTCACAAGAATAGAAGCATAATCACCTCATGTTCTCAATACCAAATTGGAGCTAGTCAATCTAACATAGGATATTTCCCTACGTGGAAGGGTAGGATAAATCAACACCTAACTGGTGCAACGCACATATGTAAGGGAACACTTACACTTTTGACTTAAAATGTAAAGAAGCAAATCATGTAACCAAAATGTGTGCACTTCTCTAGTATGCTGAAATTAACATTTTTTCAATAATTATAAATGCATCAGGTAACTTTGAAATTCATGAAAGTATTATAAAATGCCTGCTAAGAAAAAAAGTTTTTATATCAGAGAACGTGAAGGACCTCAGAAGATACTTTCTAACTCTCTATTCCAAAGGCTCTAACATTTTAGTTCTTCTCTTTTGCAGGCATTTATAAATTAGCTCAGTATATCACACTTCATTTTTTTCAAAAACTTCAACTTCTGCCCAACCTCCCTATGTATATTTTTTTACTTCCAGAAATAAGTACATAATCAAGAAATTGTAAGCTTACTAACATTTTCTTCTGAGAACAAGCATGAAAAAGTCTTCATCCATTTACTAAGAAATGTGTATAAGAATGAAACATCCTTTCCAATCTTCATATGATTTGTGGATACAATGATTATCTAATAATGAAAAAGATAATAAAGCTTTCCTAGGTTTTACGTGCACATATTATTTTATTTGGAAAAATATATATATTTAGAACCTTGTTGAATATATTTACATTTTATGTAAGCTCTTTCTCTGTGTGTATACATTATCAGAGAAGGCAAGAAATATTAAAATCAACAAAAAATATTAAATTCTCTAGTAGAAAATATACATAGTTCATAAATGGAGTTAATAGATTAAATATAAGAATATGAAAATGAAAACTCTTTCATCCCATTAAGAAAATATACAAGTGAATGAAGACAAAATTTTGTTGGAGTCTGTTGGAGATGCTGAAGGGGAAAATTCCTATATAAGATTAAGATATAGTCCTCTTTTTCCGGCTGGAACCATGGAGGGTGTTGAAGAGAAGAAAAAGAAGGTTCCTGCTGTGCCAGAAACCCTTAAGAAAAAGTGAAAGAATTTCACAGAGCTGAAGATCAAGCGTCTAAGAAAGAAGTGTGCACAAAAGATGCTTCGAAAGGCAAGGAGGAAGCTTATCTATGAGGAAGCTAAGCATTATCATAAAGAATATCGGCAGATGTACAGAACTGAGATTTGGATAGCTAGGATGGCAAGAAAAGCTGGCAACTTCTATGCACCTGCAGAACCAAAATTGGCATTTGTCATCAGGATTAGAGGTATTAATGGTGTGAGTCCAAAGGTCCGAAAGGTGTTGCAGCTTCTTCGCCTTCGCCAGATCTTCAATGGAACTTTTGTTAAGCTCAACAAGGCTTCCATCAACATGCTGAGGATTGTAGAACCGTATATTGCATGGGGGTTCCCAAATCTGAAGTCAGCAAATGAGCTAATCTACAAGTGTGGTTATGGCAAAATCAATAAGAAACGAATTGCGTTGACTGATAGCAGTTTGATTGCGCGATCTCTTGGTAAATATGGCATCATCTTCATGGAGGATCTGATTCATGAGATCTATAGTGTTGGAAAACACTTCAAAGAAGCAAATAACTTCTTGTGGCCCTTTAAGTTATCATCTCCAGGGGGGGTGGGGGTGGGATGAAGAAAAAAAACAACCCACTTTGTAGAAGGTGGAGATGCTGGTAACAGGGAAGATCAAATCAATAGGCTCATTAGAAGAATGAACTAAGGTATCTGCCCTGATTGTTTTTGTAATCTTGTCAGTTAATAAACAGTGACTGCTTTCAAATTGGAAAAAAAAAAAAAAAAATATTTAGATATATTCAACAGCTTTAATAGTTTAATACTTACCAAAATGTTTTATATGCAATCTGTTAGAATTAAGTCTAAAATCACAAACCTCTAAAAAATAAAATGTATCTAAAGAACAAAGAGGAATAGATAATTATGTTAT
>CAUYPK010032418.1:0-28194 GCA_963574355.1 Loris lydekkerianus | reverse complement strand
TGAACACAGACATTATATTCTGGCATATCAAACACACAGCCCTTTCCTTGTACTGCATGAAAAGGTAATCATAAGTCCACTGTTCTTTGAATATCCTATACTCTAAGCCATTTTTTCTCTTTTTTGATATCATTGTTTTTTCAAAGCAGAAAAGCTGTAATCTGTGGAAGTAGAAGTAAGTTATAGAAATGTTTCAAAACTCTCCCTTGACTCAGCCAGCGGACTTCTGTGTGGTATGGAACATCTTCACAGGCAACATTTAGCTCAGACAGAAATTCCTGAAATTGTCTGTGGTTTAGTGTATTACCTCTGATGAAGTTAACACTAGATACCACAGTTTTCATAAGAGTTCCACTTCAGTGATTTACCTCACAGCGTTTGTTGGTGGATGAGGCAGTGTATGGCTATTGGATGAGAATGGTTATGTTTGTCCATCTCTTGGCTAATGTGAGCAATTACTCCTTTCTTAGACCCCACCATGCTAGGAGTACCATCAGTTGTCACACTGGCTAGTTTTGCCCAGTCCAGCTCCAAACTATTCACAGTTTGGCAAACCTTTTCATAAAAATCCTCTCCTGTAGTTGTTCCTTTGATGCTATGCAGTGGAGCAAGCTCTTTTGTGACTTCAAAATAGTCATTTGTCCCACGAATAAAAATTAGAAGTTGTGCAGAATCATGAACATCATTACTTTCATCAAATGCCAAGGAAAAATAGGAAAGTTTTTTGTGGAGTTTTGCAAATGCTGATGCAAATTGTCTCCCTTTTCTTCAATCCTTCGTGTAATCAAGGGTCCTGAAAGACTCACTGTACTAAATAAATCAGCCTTCTCTGGACACATATCTTTGGCAACAGAAAGAAGGCATTCTTTAACAAATTCTCCCTCCATGAATGGTCTGCCAGTACACGCTATTAGCTTGGCAACTTGAAAACTTGCTTGCAGTGATGAAGTATTTAGCTGTTTCTGCTTCACAAAAGTATTTTTCTGAGTTGTCAATGTATATTTCAGTTTTAATATTTTATCTTTTCTCACTTCTCTGACCAAACAATCATATTTAATCTTCATGTTGAGTTTGATAGTGTTGACGCAAATTGTATTCTTTGAACACAGACACTATATTCTGGCATATCAAACACACAGCTCTTTCCTTGTACTGCATAAAAAAGTCATCGTAAGTCCGCTATTCTTTGAATATCCTACACTCCAAGTCAATTTTTCTCTTTCTTGATATCATTGTTTCCTAGGGATTCCAAATTGCTACTAGAAAAATACATATATATATTGAATACATATATAATATATATATTGCTCCAAAAACAATATACCAGCAATAACTTTGCTCACACAGAGACATATAGACTGCACTACCCATCAATGCAGTCTGATCAGTGACCATCAATGCAGCTTTGCCAGTCCATGTCATTTCAGCCTCGGCAGTGCCCATATGGTGGAACTCCGCTTTTACCTCAGGCTCACACTAGTGCAATGTGGGAACAGGCACGATTACAGGGCCAGTTCCTCCACCACCTTTCCAGTTCACACTACCCTGTGTGAACTGCACTGTGATCTGTGAACTCGCACAGGAACTCGCATGTGATAAGATTCCACTGCAGGAAAAAAGAAGGCACAGATGTCTTTTTTCTTCCAAATCTAATGTAAGTTCAGCCATACAACCATATGGCTGAACTAGCAGTGCTCAGAGATTGCAACAGTGTGAACTGGGGCTTACACAGCACACAACATGCAACATCATACATAACTGAATAGCAATCAGAATATAAATGCACTTACTGTCAATTAAATTGGGTTTCCTACTCCTTGGTTGTCTGCAGAGCCAGATTAAGTTCCCATGGGGTCCTAGGCAGATTACCAGTTTGGAGCCCCCATGCAATAACACTGAGCACTGACCATTTGCATTAACACTGACCTCTGACAATTTGTATTAATACTGAGTACTGACTATTTGCATTACCTCTGAGTTCTGACCATTTGCATTAGCACTGAGTGCTATTTGCGTTATCACTGTGATGCAACCCCCTTAGAAACCACCCTCAACCAACCAACTTGAAAAAAAAAGCTCTCCTAACTTCAAAAAAAGAGGCTCTTCTAACTTCAAAAAAAGGCACCCCCATCTGCAAAAAAGGACCTCCTAACTTCATAAAAAAAAAGGCCCTCCTTAACCACAAAAAAAGGCCCTACTAACTGCAAAATTAAAAAAAAAAAAATAGACCTCCTAACTTCAAAAAAAACAAAAACCCCTAACTCGTTCTTACCTCGGTCCTTAGGCAGCAGCAGGCTCTGCACAGGCAACCTGGTGACTCCTTTGATTACGCCAGAGACTGAGAGGAGGAGTCAAGAGACAGAGAGAAGGAGGGGAGTCAAGAGAGTGCAGGGCATGTTCCACACATGCGGACTGTGGGTCGGGACAAGTGGGCTGCTAAGCAGGATGGCAAAAACACCCGGTGGGGAGACACAGAGAGAAGGAGGGGCGGGGAGAGACAGAGAGAAGGAGCAGAATCGGAGAGTTGGTGCACATTCCACACATGTGCACTGTGGCCCGGGACAAGTTGGCTGCTAAGCAGGACAGGCCGCTGTGGCAAAAACACCTGGCGGGCCGGATAAATGTCCTTGGCAGGCCTCATGTGGCCCATGGGCTGTAGTTTGAGGACCCCTGTGATAAAGCTTAAGATTTGATAGTGATTTAACAATAAAAAAAAAAGTCAAAAAAAAAAAAAAAAAAAGAAGATTTGATATTTTCCCAGATGCTGATTGGTTTTACCCTAAATTTCTTCAAAATATTTTACTTGCTGAAAATCTCAAAATACTTGGTTTTTCTCCTTAAATAATAACAGTTATCATTAAAGCCTTTAAAAAATTTTTTTTGAACCATCTATTCTGTGGACTGGATCTTTTCCTGTGAAAATTATTGCCTGGAGCTTCATCAGGACCCCAACCACTATTTCAAGGAACTCTTTGACAAAATGGGGCCTGATTTTAGAACCTAGAGTGAAATCTTCCTATGAAATTGCTGGAGATGAATTTTATGAAAACATATTATTATATTTCTTTTGACAGAAAGACATGCTGAATCATTGCTTGACATTTGTCATGATACAAACTCTTCTCCAACTGATAAGATGACAGTTACCAAAAATCAGAACATAATCTTGCAAAGCATCAGCAGTGGTGAGGTAGGATGTTACCTTTAAAGAAATTAACAACAAATGTGTAACCTACTCTATCTACTATTTCATTTGTGTTGTTCAAATATTCTGTAACAAAACAATAACATAAGATTTTAAAATGTAAGTATAAAAAACTTAAAACTGCAATTAGTAAGACATTCTTCTGAGAATTTAATCTCAGAACAGTAATTAGCTAGTCAACTCTGAGTCTCCTGCATGGGAGGTGTATGTGTCTTAGTCGGTTCAAGCTGCTATAACAAAGTATCGTATACTAAGTGAATTATAAACAACAGAAATTTATTTTTCACAGTTCTTGAGCCTGGAAGTCTGAGATCAGGGTGCAGGAGTGGTTGGGTTCAGGTAAGGACCCTATTCTGGGTTGTAGGTTGCTAACCTCTTGTGGTAACCTCACGTGATGGAGAGAGAACTAGCTGGCTCTCTGGGGTTCCTACTATAAAAGCACTAATCCCATCACGCAGCCTCCACCTTCATGACCTAATCGCTTTCCAAAGGCCCCATCACCTAATTCCATCACATTGGTGCCCAAGATTTCAACTTGAGAATTTTGATGGGACACAAATATTCAGTTGATAATAATGTGTTTGTACCCAATACCACAGAAGATTGTTGCATGTCTTAATAATTAAATAATTAAATGTAGCCTGCCTTCATGTACATTAAAATTGAAAAGGAGAAGATTGTTCATCCACATCAACTCCATCACTTGGTATCACCAAGGAGGTATCCTCTCATGGCCCTGGTCATCATTCCGCCCATGGTGAATGACTCCACATAAAGTCCCCTGTAGTACAGTAACAAGACTAATAACAGACCTTGAGAACCACAGAAAACTATGGAATGACTTCGTAAACTGTGCATTGTGGGTGCCATTCCACAGTTTCCTATGAGTCACAGGGGCTACCTACAGAGAGAAATGGAAATATGTTTTGCACTGTGTACTCACTTGTATTTTTTGAATGTTTATAAAAATTAGCAGAGCCTGAATAAAGATCTTAATACTTTACATCTTATTGGCAATAAAAAACATGGCCACAAAATCGTTCATTTTTAAAACTTACTAAGGAACGAACTATAATATTTATAAACAAAGTGAAGGGTTTTGGAGATGGTGGCGTAAAGACATTTTGGTTTCTTTCTTCTTCCAAAACTCATCCCAAAACAACAAAAAATAAAAATTTTGGCAGCACCCATAGCTCAGTGTTTAGGGCACCGGCCACATATACCAAAGCAGGTAGGTTTGAAACCAGCCTGGGCCTGCTAAACAACAGTGACAACTGCAACAACAACAACAAAATACCTGGGCATTGTGGTAGGCGCCTGTAGTCCAGCTATTGGGAGGCTGAGGCAAGAGAATTGCTTAAGCTCAAGAGTTTGAAGTTGCTGTGAGCTGTGACGCTACAGCACTCTACCGAGGGCAAAATTGTGAGACTCTGTCTCAAAAAAGAAAAAATTTAATTTTTTAGGTTTCTATTTTGAAATAATTATAGACTCACAAAAGTTTATGATTATAGTTCACCAGCTTCCTCCAGTGGGGAGTATTATAACTATAGCAAAGTATTAAAATTGGGGAATTGACATGGACATAATGCAATTCACTAAACTACAGACCTTTCTTGGATTTTAGCAGTTTGTGCATACAAAGAAAGCTCCCCCCTGCCATGTCTGTGTGTATGGTGCTATGACATTTTATCCCCACTCCCCAATCATCACGATCATGATACAGGAATTCCCTCCTACCACCTCTTTGTAGCCAAACCCTCCCTTCCCTACCCTTTGCCAACCACTGATTTGTTCTCCATCTCTGTAATTCTGTCATTTTAAGAATGTCATATAAATGCAATCATTATATATGTAAACTTTTTTTTTGAGACAGAGCCTCAAGCTGTCGCCCTCAGTAGAGTGCTGTGGCATCACAGCTCACAGCAACCTCCAACTCCTGGGCGTAAGTGATTCTCTTGCCTCAGCCTTCCAAGTAGCTGGGACTACAGGCACCTGCCACAACGCCCAGCTATTTTTTTAGTTGTAGTTGTCATTGTTGGATTCGAACCCGCCAGCTCAGGTGTATGTGGCTGGTGCCTTAGCCGCTTGAGCTACAGGCGCCGAGCCACACATGTAAACTTTTGAGCTTGGCTTTGGCTTTTTCTACTCAGCATAATGTACTTGACATAGGCTCAAGTTGTTTTTGTATCACTGTGTCTTTTATTGCTGACTAGTATACTGTGGTATGGACGTTCCACAGTTTGTTTAGCATCTACCTTTTAAAGGACATTTAGGTTGTTTCCAGTTTGGGGCTATTAACATTCATGTACAGATTTTTATGTGAACATAAGTTTTCATTTCTATGGAATAAATGCCCATGAGTCCAGCTGCTAGGTCATGTGGTAAATATATGTTTAACTTTTTAAAGAACTACCAAACTCTTTTCCAGAATTGCATTCTCCTTTTATATAATGATATATCTTATAATCAGGAGCATCTTAGATTCGTCAGCAAGGAATGAGAGAAACAATTTCTCTGCATCTTTACAACCATTTGGTATTGTTAGAATTTTCTATTTTAACCATTCTAATAGATGTGCAGCATTACCTCATTGTGGTTTTAATTTTCATTTACCTTATGCTTGATGATAAATGGACTTTTTTTTAATGTGTTTTTTCACCACCAGTATAGACTGTTCAAGTATTTTCCCTGTTTTTGTAAGTGGAGTGTTTGTCTTCTTATTGCTGGGTTTAGAGAATTCTTTATATATTCTGGATATGTAGTTCACAAACATTTTCTCCTAGTCCAGAGAAAGATTTGACTTGTTTTTTTCCATCCTTTTAATATTTTATTGAATGTAACTTTTTAATTTTGATGGAAAGTAATTTATCCATTTTTTTTCTTTTATAGTGTGTCTAAGAATTCTTCACCCAACCCTAGGTTGAAATTTTATCCTATGATCTCTTCTAAAAGTTAGAAGATAATAGTGTCACATTTTGTGTTAATTTTTATAAGGTGTGAGGTTGAGGCTGAGGTTGGTATATTTTTGTCAACAATTTCCAATTTGTTGAAAAGACTATCCTTCCTTCATTGTTCGACTTTCATACTTGTGGTAAAGAAAACTGCAAGAGTTTCCTTCTTGAATTTATCTACTATCAATTTTAAGATGCTTATTTTGCATTTTAACATCGTTGAAATCAAACATCTTACAATCATCATAGTAAAGTTGGCACTGTTTTGTCATTTTTAGTGGTAATAAAATAATGATGTATCATATAATCAGGAACATCCTAGATTCAATGAGATATGGTAGCACCTACATTTCCTATTGCTAAGCCCAAATCACAATACAGTAGAACCTCTGTAAGTTGACTGCCCAAGGGACTATAACAAACTGGTCAACATACAGAAGTGGTCAACATAAGGAACTAGGCCTGCTGTACTGATACATACATGTGGTACAAGTCTAGTCTATGACAATTAGGTCAACTCAAGGAGGTAGTCAACGCAGGGAGGTGGCCACCTGTGGAGGTTCTGCTATACATGACATCAGAAGTGGATGGAGGAGTGATGATTTAGCAGCATGGAGAAAAGTGAAACTTGATTGTCCACAGAAGGGACATTGATTAGAATTAAAATGACATACTGCAAAGAAACAAGGAAAAGCCCAGGAATTAAAGGTATCAAGTACTGCCCAAGTTGGGGGGGTTAATGTGAGGATGAAAAAAGAGTTTGGTTGAAAGTTTGTATAAGGAGCAGAGAAATCCCCAACATTCTCTCCCCACTCTATGTAACTATGCCATATCAGTACATTCACATGAGTACTTTTTTTTTTTTTTTTTGAGACATAGTCTCCCTCTGTCACCCAGGCTAGAGTGCCAATGCATCAGCCTAGCTCACAGCAACCTCAAATTCCTGGGCTTAAGTGTTCCTCCTGCCTCAGCCTCCTGAGTAGCTGGGACTACTGGCACCTGCCACCATGCCTGGCTAATTTTTCTATTTTTAGTAGAGATGGGGTCTCGCTCTTAGTCAGGCTGGTCTCAAACTCCTGAGCTCAAGGGATTCTCCTGCCTTGGCCTCCCAGAGTGCTAGTGCTAGGAATACAGGCAGGAGCTACTATGCCCAGCTGATAGTAATGCATTTTTTGATGCAACTTTAAAACTTTCTTTTGAACTTTCACTACATATTTTTTTTGTGTGTGTATGTGTGGCTAAAATTAACTTAGAACTCATTTTTGAGGGAAAAATAGACTTTTTTGCTATTGGACTTGCTTTTTCTTTCCTATTGCTTTCTCTAGGGTTTAAATCCCTAAACCCAAGGTCAACCTTCACTTCTTTGAATGAAAACATGGGTTTCTTGTTGGTTGTTAGAAATGGGTTCTTTACAGTGTACAGAGATAGGTAGCTGCCCTGCTCCTGGAATTGCCCCTCAGAGGCTCTTTATAGTCTCTCCCAGTCTGTTTTTATCCAAAGAGACTCTTCTTTCCAAATTTAGTCATGTATGATTTCCCTCTTGCGTTTCTCTTTTGTGTGTTGGGTACTCCATTGTTTGCAGGTGAAAATGCTCATGCTCTGTTTCTCCTCCATCTTTCACCTCCCCCATTGCTGTCAATGGCTTAGGAAATCCATCTATTTTGAGGATTTGCTATTATGTTTTCTTTCTTTTATTCACTACTAGATGTCATTATTTAAATTATTTTCCTTATGGAACCCAAGCATATCTCAAAGTCTTTCATGTTTAGCATTCTAAAAGAAGTTAGAAAATTCTGAGCTCTTTCTGTTTCAGAGTCTTCAATTCCACAATCACCTTCAAAGTAGATCTAATTCCTACATCCTTTTTGTTTGTGGTCCTTATGGTCTTTCAGTTTATGCCATGGCAGAAATTTTTGTCAGGCACTTGTAAGTGTCACATATCTTTTCTTTTTTTCTGTGTAAAACCTACCAATTCAGTTTGAGTATCCTTTCTTTTCATTTTGCTGGTTGTTATAAATTCTTTTCTTTCTGGTTCTTGTTGAATTCTTTGTTTTAACCTTTTCATGGTTGTGATATAGTAGAGTGGTTACACTCTAGAACCAGACTTCGGAGTCGGGGTGCGGATTTTGGCTTTATGACTGGCTGACTTTGTGACCTTGGATAAGTCTCATGGTAGTGATATAGTAGAGTGGTTACACTCTAGAACCAGACTTCAGAGTCGGGGTGCGGATTTTGGCTTTATGACTGGCTGACTTTGTGACCTTGGATAAGTTACTTCACTTCTCTGGGCCTCATGTATAAAATGAAGACAACAGTTTCTACTTTTAGAGTTGTGAAGATTAAATTATTTAATATATATAAGATTGTTTTACAGTGTCTGGCACTTATATTTGTAAATGCTAGTCATGGTTATGGATTTTGTAGGTCGACATGCCCATGCTGCTGTCTTACAACTTTTCTTAAAGGACCAACTGACAAATGAGCTAAGTTGAGACTGGCCACAGCCCATTAGTCAACATGGAAACTTGACATAAGCACCAGTGTATTTAACACTTCCTAAAAAGGGCTGCCATTTCCCAAAGTTTAGCATGAAATTTTCTTTTCTTTTTTTCCAAAACAGAGTCTTGGTTGCCCTGTGTAGAGTGCCATGGAGTCATAGCTCACAGGAACCTAAAACTACTGGGCTCAAGTGATCCTCTTGCCTCAGCCTCCCTAGTAGCTGGGACTACAGGTGCCTGCCCACAATGCCTGGCTAATTTTTCTATTTTTAGTAGAGACAGGGTCTCACTCTTGCTCAAGCTGGTCTCAAACTCCTGAGCTCAAGCAACCCAACAGCCTTGACCTCCCAGAGTGCTAGGATTATAGGCTTGAGCCACTGTGCCCAGCCTCGCATAAAAATTTCATTGAATTACCATAATTATATGGGAGAATCCTAGGCTAAGGATCTGTACAAAAACAACATATACTAAAAAAGTTCAAATGGTCTATAAGCACCTAAAACTACATCCAACTTTTCTATTAAACAAAGAATGAACATTCAAATAATTGCATGACAAATCTCATATATTACATTAATAAAAATGAGTAACAATGACAATTGATAAGTGAGAAGAGATAGTGTGCTGCTGATGAATTATAAATAGATATGAACTTTACTTTTAAGGCAATGTGTGAAAAAAGATTAAAAATTTTTCATATTCTTTAGATCAATAACTTCCTATCTAGGAGTCTAAAGAAATAATGCAGAATTGGTATATTAATTGCAAAGATGTTCCCAGCACTATGTGTAATAATCAGGAATTAAAAACTGACAATTAAGCAACATGAGGCTTATATTGTAAGATTCATGGGGTTTATTAAAGAAACACTGTTGGGTGGCACCTGTGGCTCAGTTGGTAGGGTGCTGGCCCCATACACTGAGGGTGGTGGGTTTGAAACTGGCCCTAGCCAGCTAAAAAGCAGTGGCAAATGCAACAAAAAATAGCTGGGCATTGTGGCAGGAGCCTACAGTACCAGCTACTTGGGAAGCTGAGACAAGAGAATCGTTTAAGCCCAAGAGTTGGAGGTTGCTGTGAGCTGTGACGTAACAGCACTCTACTGAGGGCAACATAGTGAGACTGTCTCAAAAAAAAAAAGAAAGAAAGAAAAAGAAAAAGAAACACAGTCAACAAGATGCAGTGGCTCACGCCTGTAGTCCCAACACTTGGGGAGATGGAAGCAGGAGGATAGTATGAGGACAGGAGTTTGAGGCCAGCCTGGGCATTCTAGCGAGACCTTATACACACAAATTTAAGAAAATTAGCTTGGCTTGGTGGTGAGCACCTGTAGTCCTAGCTACTCAGGGGCTGAATCAGGAGAAGCGCTGAAGCCCAGGAGATTAAGGATACAGTGAGGTATGATGACATCACTGCATTCCAGTCTGGGTGACAGAAAAAAAAAGAAAGGGGCTGGGCTCGGTGGCTCATGCCTGTAATGAGGCCAAGGTGGGTGGATTGCCCTCAGCTTACCAGTTTGAGACCAGTCTGAGCAAGAATGAGACCCCAAATCAAAAAAAATAGCTGGGTATGGCAGGTGCCTGTAGTCCCAGCTACTCGGGAGACTGAGTCAAGAGAATCACTTGAGCCCAAGAGTTTGAGGTTGCTCTGAGCTGTGATGCCATGGTACTCCACCGAGGGTGACAAAGTGAGAGTCTGTCTAAAAAAAAAAAAAAAGGAAGGAAGGAAGAAAGACTATTATGACCCACTGATAGATATGTGTCAAAGGAAAGAAATTTTAAATTCCATTGAAATGATATTTACTTAATAAATTGCTTATAAATTTATACAAAAGTGGAAAAGCCAGAGGCAAAATAACAGGTAGTTTTTTTGTTTTTTTTTTGAGACAGAGTATCACTTTGTCACCCTTGGTAGAGTCCTGTGGAGTCATAGCTCACAGCAACCTCAGACTCATGGGCTCAAGTGATTCTCCTGCCTTCGCCTCCTGAGTAGCTGGGACTACAGGCACCCACCACAACACCGGTTATTTTTAGAAGTGGGGTCTCGCTCTGGCTCAGGCTGTTTTCGAACTTGTGAGCTCAGACAATCCACTTGCCTTGGCCTCCCAAAGTGCTGGGATTACAGGCGTGAGCCACTGTGACCGTCCCCTCACTGTAATCTCTTAACAGGAAGGACTCTCATCATTTGCCTTTGGACCTCTCTGAGCTGATATCTAATGCTGGGGTTCAGTACAGCGTAGAGAGGATGAGAAGATATTTATGTCATTGTAAAGAGCCCTTAGAGGGGTGTGATACCACATGGCACACCACCGAGGGTGACAAAGTGAGAGTCACAGCTCACATCAACCTGAAACTCATGCGCTCAAGTGATTCTCTTGATTCATCTCCCGAGTAGCTGGGACGACAGGCACCTGCCACGCCCAGCTATTTTTAGGACAAGGCAAAGAGAAAGAAACAGAACATGAGGAGGGGGACACTTTTGTGGTAAGCTCAGGCAATCTACCTGCCTTGGCCTCCCAGAGTGCTACCATTGAAGGCATCTCTCCTGCCCAACAGCAGGTGTTTTTTAATCTTGCTTTTTAAAAATTACTTTTTTGTATTCCCATATATTTTGAGAAGAGTAAAACACCCTTTGTAATTGAATGGGAGAGATAAGGGAGTTGCCAGATACTGGTAGGATTTTTGAAATGCAGAGAAGCATAATAAAATTGACAACAGTCTAGGACCAGGGTAACCCATCTGTCATTGACAGACTTAATGGTCTGAGGTTGGGCACCCAACTTTGCCAGAAGGTTAAAAATGCTTTAAAAATATGAACTACGGCCTTAGTGGTTAGGGCACCAGCCACATGCACTGAGGTTAGTGGGTTCAAGCCTGGCCTGGGCCTGCTAAACAACAATGACAACTGCAACAACAGCACTGGGCATTATGGCGGGTGCCTGTAGTCCCAGCTACTTGGGAGGCTGAGGCAAGAGAATCACTTAAGCCCAAGAGTTTGAGGTTGCTGTGAGCTGTGATGCTCACTGTAATGAATTCTGCCAATGGAACATTTCTTCTTTGGAAAGCTTGGAATACTTTTTATAGATCAAGTTGGTTTTGAATCTTGTTTTTCAGGATAACGATTATTTTCTAGAGAGTAATAAGGAAGTTTGAGAGGTTGTGCACCATGATTAGATGAGAAACCATCCTGGTGAAACTTGAATCAGCCTTGCTGCCTCTTCAGTCTAGAGTTGTATCTGTAGCTTCCACAAGGGGCAGGGATTTCACCCTCACCATTTGTCTATGGTGCCCTAGGGAGGCTTTACAAAAGGATTGTGTTCCTTTGGGGTTATTCACTGTGACTGTGGCTGAAGGATTCTTTCCAGTTACCCGCCCAGATAGAATTTGTGGCAGCTTAGCAGCCTGGACGCTGAGATGATAAAGTATAAAATATTGAATTTCTATGTGTCTATGTGATTTCTGCTTTGGTCTTCATTTCTGATTATGCAATTAATCACATCTGTGACTTTCTGAGGCTGGTGCCTCAGGGGCAGATGCTTTTCCATTATTTTAGTCCTGAATACTTTATCCAATTTAAAAGGAATCCACAGTGTGAAACTTTACCCTAGAGCAGACATCCTCAAACTTTTTAAACAGGGGGCCAATTCACTGTCCCTCAGACTGTTGGAGGGCCGGATTATAGTTAAAAAAACAAACTATGAACAAATTTCTATGCACACTGCACATCTCATTTTGAAATAAAAAACAAAATGGGAGCAAATACAATTCACACCACTTCATGTGGCCTGTGGGCCGCAGTTTGAGGATCCCTGCCCTAGAGAAATCAACATTTACTCTGTGAACAAATTACTACATTGACTGAGTTTTTATTTTATTTATGACATTACAGGAGTCTGAGCAAGATGACATCTGCAGTCAGGCTATCCTGGTTAGTGAAGAAAGGGATCCCTGCGGTGACAGACAGCACTGGAAGCCCAGGACAGAAGGTATCCAGCTTTGAACTTGATGTATTCACAAACATAACATTGAGTATCTGAGCCCGCCACCCCCGCTCCCAAAACACAGAAAAGCACAGAGGAAAATAAAAACCACTCATGACTGCAACCCCTTGCTCCATATCTGAGTCACTGAGGCAAGGCAACTTGCCGCTGTCAGAATGGGTAGCCCTCCGCTGGCTCTTCTCTCGCTCCACCCCACTCCGGTTCAGCTGCCACTCTCTGTCCCTTTCCTTTTTGTCCGCTGACGTCTTTTCTTCAGTTCTTTGTCAGCTCCAGGGGCCTGTTTCTTTCCAGAGCCCATTTCTCCAGCCCCTGTTGTCACTGGCCTCTTGCTCCCCCCTTGAGGGGAAAGGGACCAGGGGACTGAACCAGGCTCAAAAGCCCCAAGTTTTGGGTGGTGCCTGTGGCTCGAAGGAGTAGGACACCACAGGTGGTGGGTTCAAACCCGGCCCAGGCCAAAAACTAAAAAAAAAAAGTCCTAAGTCATTTGCTCTTTTTGTCTACGAGGCCGTAAATCTGGAATTTTCCAGAACCACACCTGTTTCAAGCACGTTCGCACTTGGGAAAATAGTCGCCACAGCTATCACGTTTGTCTATCACCTATTTGCCTAGGAACTTCTCATAATAAATTATCTATTCAAACTGCTGTAGTTTCTCCGTGACAGTTTTCTGGCTTCCATTTCCAACATTCCAGGGAAACTGCACTCTTCACCATCTAGGTTTTTGTTTTTTTTTAAATCCCTTTTCATGTCCCTGAAGACTGCAGTCCTTTCCCAGCGGCCGTCCCCTCCCGCCCCTGGTGCGAGGCTGCCCTCTCCTGGACAGCCTCTGCCTGTCTCGCTCGCAAAGCTCCGCTCCCCCGGCGGGGCTCTGAGAATAATTTAGTAAGTGTCAAACTATGAACACCATTAAGCCTTGAAGAGGTAATGAAAATAAATCCTGAAACTCTTCTGAATGATTCTTGCGGTCTATCTGGCTTTAACTTTCACAGACTGCAAAGCCGAGCTCGCAGAAGCCTAATGGTTTCCCAAGCAGGTGAAATTTTTCATTTATTCTGCTCGTCTTGCAGATGACTTCCCACTGGGGGCGCTAGTCATTCTTTTAAAATTGATTTGTATTCTCTTCGGTTTTCATAGAGGACCCATAACACTTAGGCTGCATCTCCACTAAGCCCTGGCAGTTTTAAGCTTTAATAACTTGAGTTACAAACCATCATCCTTCTGATGAAATGTCTTCCTATAGTTGATAGTAACTTGGGGTGAGCTAGCTATTTTCTTCAGTTACAAAGTCTGAAATAAAAATGTTTTGAGCATTATTCTATATTGTATTCACTTTAAGTATCATTTTACATTTTTTTTTTTTTTGAGACAGAGTCTCATATTGCCCTGGTTAGAGTGCTGTGGCCTCGCAGCTCACAGCAACCTCAAACTCTAGGGCTTAAGCCATTCTCTTGCCTCAGCCTCCCAAGTAGCTGGGACCACAGGCGCCCACCACAATGCCTGGCTATTTTTTGGTTGTAGTTGTCATTGTTGTTTGGCAGGTCCAGGATGGATTTGAACCCACCATCTCCAGTGTATGTGGCTGAAGCCCTAGCCACTGAACTACAGGGGCTGAGCCCATTTTCCATTTCTTTAATATCAGTTTAATCTCTTTATATCCCATTTACATGGTATTAATGTAAGTTATTAATGTTTAAAGTGCTTGCATACTTTATGAAGACCTTATGCTTATTTGTGTACTATATGACTTTCTGTTGTAGATATATACATTTAATAATTCAGTTTATATTTGTCCATCATATTATTAAAAAGGGAACATCACCAATTAAAATATGTATAGACTCTATAATGTTTAGATCCCACAGACCATAACACTCTTTATGGAGAACTTAAGTATTCCTGCAGAATGCATTTGCTTTATTATATATTATTTGCTTTTATAGATGGTAATATATAAAATACAATTTATGGTCCAAACCCCCAAAATTAAAAAAAAAAACACCTTATCTTTTTCCCTAGTACAAAACTTTTTCATTTCTCAGTCAACATAGCAGATGGAAATTTTGTATAGTAGAAATTGAGCCTGTAGATTTACTTTTATCATGAATGAACAAGAGTCTTATCTCCTAAAATTACTGGGCTTAGTTTTTTTAAAATACAATATAAATCCATCAGGATTCTTAGTTGCAGGTAACATAACTTAGTTCAGTTGAAAAGGAAGGACTTTTAAGCTGGGTGTGGTGGTTCATGCCTGTGATTCCAGCACTTTGGGATGCTGAGGTGGGCGGATTTCTTGAGCTCAGGGGTTTGAGATCAGCCTGAGCAAGAGCGAGACCCCTATGTCTACTAAAAATAGAAAAACTGAGGCAAGAGGATCACTTGAGCTCAGGAGTTTGAGGTTGTTATGAGTTATGATACCACAGCACTCTGCCCAAGGTGACAGAGTGAGACTGTCAGGAAATTTTTAAAAAAGGAAAGACTTTTAAAAAAGATATTAGAAAGTTCATAAACAATTAGAAAACCAGAGGAGAGGAACTGTCTTAGTCCACTCATGCTGCTATAACAAAATATTGTAGACTGGGTGATTTAAAGAGCAGACAGTTATTTTCTCACAGCTCTGGAAGATGGGAAGTCTAAGATTGAGGTTCTGCAGGAATTGGTTTGTGGTGAGGTCTCTCCTACCTGGCCTTTTCTCTGAGCGTGCACAGAGAACGTGAGGGTAAGAGAGGTCTCTGGGATCTTTTCTTACCAGGACACTAATCCAGTTGATCAGGTACCCACCCTTATGCCCTCATGCAACCTGAATTTCTTCCTTAGAGGTTCTATCTCTAAATACAGCCACACTGAGTGTTAGGGGTTCAGCCTATGAATTTGGCTGGGGAGGGACACAAGCGTTCAGTCCATTGTAGGGATACTCTAAGGTGGATTGTCAGGAAGAATTCCCATAACTACATCCCCCCAAATCATGCTGTTTCTGCCATCACTGGGGAGCTGTTCTCACTGGTAACTTAAGAACCTCTCCCTCTGCTGATGTTCACATCAGCACCAAGGATGTAATGCTTATCACAATCCCTTCTCTTTCTTCATGTAATTCATATGTATCAGTCTCTTGAGCACATGTTCTGGGCCCTAGCAGCACAAGAGGCTGTTAAGTAGAGGATTTATAAAGTCTATGTTGAGATTCACAATGTAGGAAATTACCAAAATGTGAGGAGGCCATCAAAATATTGTGAATTTTTACTCCCACAGTCCACACAAATATACACGTTAGTTTGCAAACACAGGAAAGTAACTTTTCTGGAGAAAATAATTTTTCTTCATCACAATGAGTTAGGCTGGGCTGGACTTTAAGTTTCTATTTTAATAATGGCTTTAACACTAACAACAAATTAATGATCATTTCCCAACATTTTTATGAATGTCATTTTCCCCTCCTCTGTGAAGAAAAATGTTTCTGACTACCTTGAAATGTTGCCTGTATTTTATTTTGTTTTGTTTTGTTTTTTGGAGAGGAGGGGGAAGGAAAGGAAAGTGAATCTGAAATGTTGCCTTTTAATCACACTCTAAGGTAATATTTTCTGGTGGGGTTAATTTATCCTCATTATGTGAAAAAGGCAGTCAGTCAGGAGCAAGAGTTTTCTTTCTACTAGAGACAATACATCTCTTTCCTGGCCTGCTGTGCTTACCCAGGGCTCTCTTGGCCACTCACAGTTCAAGAAAAAGAACAAGGAGAACGTTTGTATGTTTCTAAACAATTTCAGAGTCAGTAATTGATGCATAGTAGTAGAAGTTCATAAACCATTATGAACTTTTCCCATTTAGGACCAACAATTAGGATAGCAGCTTAGCAATTTCTAAAAAGGCAGGCCATTCCTATACTTGCTTAGTATATTTTTCTTCTTTGATTTGAAAAATAAATAAGCCAAATAAAGCACATTAGATTTGCTTGAAAACATTCTGGGTTTTATTAATTCTTGGCAAGTGTGTTCATGAGAATACACTCTACTCAGTTTTCTAACTTCCACAGCAAAGTACTAAATGCATTTAGCCTTTGTGCAGAACATCCTTTTCACTGACAGTTCAGTTATTAGGAGTGTATGCTGTATGTTTTTCTCACTCTAACACGTCAGCTAGGTTTTTGCACTCAAGGATGACTACAAAAATGTTATGAAAGACATCCATCTTCCTTTCAGCAGGAGAATGACCTTCAGCATGTCACCCAAATCTATGGCTATCAGTTTCTTCTTCTCTAAAATGAAAGGCTTGGATCAAATGACCTCTAAGTTTCTTCCACTTCAATTATTCCAAGCCTCTCATTTTGCATTACATAGTGTGGCAATAGGTTAGAAAAGCCATTGAAAAGTTAGATAACCCATTCCAAGGAAACCTCATTTTTAGACAGTTTCTTGCTATTGTACAACATTAGAAAACATGCAATCAAATTGTTTTATTTGAGAAACATCAAACAAACAAAAACAAAAAAGCTAGATACATTTTTGCAGTCCCACAAAATACAATATTGGATGACCATGATAGCAAACAACACTATTATCATTTGCCTGATTGTGAGCCAAATTTTTCCTTTTGGAAATTTTTCCTTTTTTTTTTTTTTTTTTTAATGCAGCAGTCTTATTACATGACACAGGTATAAAAATTGAACAATAAAAATGATTTCATGACAAAATATCCAAAGTCCTTTAAAAGTAATAAAAACCTACTAATTGATGATAGCTATTAAGTAAATTTTCCCAAGGTCACCCAGGAAGTGGCAGGGCATGGATGACTGTAGAGTACCCAGATCTAATCTGATTCATACTCAACGCTCATCCTTCCTGCCATACTGTCCCTAGAACTCCGTGGTGCAGCTTATACAATCATTGATCCTCTGGGCATGTGCACACTGAGTAAATGGCTCTGAAAAATACATAGATTGGAATGAACACTAGGGCAAGCTTTGCATCCTCCTGGAAGGACACTTCTCTCTGCTCCCACAATACCACTGGCACACTACTATTACAGGGTTTATCTTGCCACATTCTTTGCTTACCTGTCAGCTCCCCTAGGGCCACAAGTGCATCTTGTTTATTTTTCCAGCTTCAGTACAAAGCACTGGGCTTATCATATACTTAATAAAAGTTTGTTGAATAAAAGAAAGGAATGAACAACCAAACATCAAAGTAACAGGCAATTTTAGAGTGGTTCACACTAGCTTTTCATATAACTTTGCTTAACTGTTATATTTTCAGCAAACACCAATCCTTCCAGTTGGAATTTTCCATCTTAAGTGTTATAGTGGGAATCATTTCATGGAATCAGACAGGAGATGACCAAAATTACAAACGTAAGAAAGTTCTGGCTAGGTGTGATGGCTCATGCCTGTAATCCTAGCATTCTGGGAGGCTGAGGTGGGTGGATTTCTTGAGCTCAGACATTCAAGACCAGCCTAAGCAAGAGTGAGATACTATCTCTACTAAAAATAGAAAAACTGGTAGGGTGTTGTGTCAGGTGCCTGTAGTCCCAGATACTTGGAAGGCTGAGGCAAGAGGATCTCTTGAGCCTAAGAGTTTGAGATTGCTGTGAGCTATGATGACACCATGGCACTCTACCCAGGGCGACAGAGTGAGACTCTGTCTCAAAAAAAAAAAAAAAAAGGGTCCTTTGGAGCTATGTAAAGTATCTCATTTAATCCTATGAGGTAGGTATTGTCAGTTACACTTTATAGAGGGAGGCCTTGTTTTCTTCATAAAAATTATTTTAATCTGGAAAATTATACTTTTTTTTCTTTTTAAGCAAACATTTATTTAGGACCTATTGTATACTGGACAGGAAAGATACAAAGATAGCTAAACTTTAGTCTCTGGTTAATGTCAATTCTGTAATTATTAAGAGCAGATCAACCAAATACTCAGAGATGAAATTCATGGGTCATCACGAAAGTTTTGATATACACAAAAATCCAGAAACGTAAAATCCAGGCAGACAGAAACAAATGAAGCAACACTGACACGCCGATCAAATTGAAACCTGCACAGGTGAATCAGAAAGGACGCTGTTGGCTACGTTTCCCGGAAGAAAATAATGGACCATAACATAGTCTGTCTCAAAACTTTTGTAGTGACCAAGCTACTTCTCCTGCTTATCCCTAAATTCATTACTTTCTTCTTCCTTTTATTATCATCACATATTTCTGTAGGTGTTGAGATCATTGTGACTTTTCCAAAAGACGTCAGTCATTCCCAAGAAATGAGCCAAGAAGATTTAAAAGAAAACAAGTAAGGAATATTCTTTGAAGTATTAGATTGGAAATTATGTATGAAGGGATGGTAGTTGTGTGGCAGCCTATATTTTTAGTATTGAACCTACAAGAATGTGCAAAGCAGGGGTGACAATAATATGTATTAATAGTATGTGGCATGAATCATATAATAAATTTCTAGCCTTTGTGGGACAGATAGTCTCTGTTACAATGACACAGCTGCACGACTGTTGCTTGAATGCAGACATAGATAATATGTGAGCAAGTGAGTGTGGTTGTGATCCAAGTCAAGCTAAAAAACAGGCTGAAGGCTGCATACGGTGCCTGGGCCATGTACTTAGGAGTGCTCGGACCTGGCTTTAAGGCAGGGCTATTCAGAATGTAGTTCTGTGGTCCTGTCACCAGCCCATGATGAGGTCAGTGCTGGACGTGGGGATAACCATTTAAAAAGTTGAGTAGCAATTTGACAAAGTAATTTTATGTTCATTGATCAGATAATGAAAAAACTTGGGTCTTCATTTCTGCATGTTTTTGAAGTTTGTTCATTTTTTATAGTAATTTGCTTTATTATATTGTACAAAAGTGTTAGTCTACAATGTACTAGAAAGTTTAAAAGCTGATCCTTCACCAAGGATAGTTTGAGAAGCATGGAGCTAGTCAATGCCTTTGGTGCTAAAAGGGTGCACCCCCTGCCTGCTCTTTGCGTTTCACTTTTCTCTGTAAGGAAACGGGACTGGAAAACCAGAGTGGGCTGGATTCTAATCTGTTCAGATTATTGTACTGGGTGCAGAGTACAGTGGATATAGGGGGCAAATCAGAAATGAAGAGGTCTGTCCTCTCAAGATACAGCCAATCCACTCAGTAGCACCACTTGGAAATCGTTTCTCCAAACCTTCAAGTGATGTCCAGTTGGCCTGAGAGCTAGAGATCCAGAAGACCAGGCGAATGAGTTTTAAACACACCATTTCCCTCCCTGCTTAGTCAGACAGCTCCAATGCATCTAGAATGGGAACCAGCACATTCAGTTTCTCCTCCAAATGAAATTGAGATGGTGGACCTCAGGACAAAGACTCTAGCTACACAGCCTTTACTTCTGAAGAAAGAGGAAAGTTCCAAGGAGCTCCTCAATGTAAACTTGGGCTTTTTGACGCCAAGACCTTGTTTAGAACCAAATATCTCCAAGTCTGTAACCAGAGAAGATATTCCTCATTTCCTGAAGGGGCAGCAAAGAAAATCGGGAGGTAAGTTAGACATTGAATTCCACAGTAATTCCTTTACTCTTTTGGCCAACAAATATTTATTTATTGTGCCAGGCACTGTTCTAAATGCTGGAGGTATAGTTTAAGTAAAATTTAAATGAAGCAGTGTTTAAATTTTTTTTGTTGTTGTTGCAGTTTATGGCCAGGGCTGGGTTTAAACCCACCACCTCTGACATATGAGGCCGGCGCCCTACTCCTTTAAGCCACAGGCACCACCCCCAGTGTTTAAATTTTTTAAAAAGTTGTGTTGTATTAAACTGTATATAACATAAAATTTACCATTTTAACCATTTTCAAGTGTACAGTTTAACAGCATTAAGTATATTCACATTGTTGTGCAACCATCACCACTATTCATCCCCAGATGCAAAACTGGAACTCTGTGCCCATTAAGCAACATCTCCCTATTCTCTCCCGCTCCCTGCCTAAAACCTCTGGTAATCACCAATTTATTTTCTGTCTCCATGTGAATTTGACTACCCAAGGTCTTTTGTATAAATGGAACCAAGCAACAGTTGTCCTCCTGGCTGACTTGTTTCACTTGGTATAATGTTGAAGCAGTGTCTTCATAGGCTATATGAAAAGGGGTTAACATCAAATCTGTGAATCAGACCCAGGGCCTTGTTCTTGAAACCTACAAAGTTAGCCCCCAACCCTAGGCAGCCTCTCTTCAGCCTCATGTCTGGCCAGCTTGCTCAGCAGTATGGGAAACATTAGCACTAATAAATGCCTTCTGTTACTTGAACAAGTGTGTGGATATATGCATATACCATTCTTCTCCGGGGACATTAGGCCATCATTCAGGGCTCATATTAGAAACTACTTCCTCTGGGAAGTCGGGCTGACCCTCCCTAAACTGAATGAATTGCTGTTCTTTGGTCTCCTAAAGGACTGTGACCTTTCTGACAACATAACACTCATCACACTGGATTGTGACTATTTGTTTATGTTCTCACCTTCACCAGATTAAAAAGGCAAGAATCATTGAACCTCTAAGGGCCTAGCATCACACCTGGCACATAACTATTAAAAAATTCATATTGAATTAATAACAACAAAAATAATAACCAATGGGCGGTGCCTGTGGCTCAGTGGGTAGGGTGCTGGCCCCATATACTGAGGGTGGCAGATTCAAACCTGGCCCCGGCCAAACTACAACATCATCAACAACAACAACAACAAAATCCATTTATTGGGCACCCACTATGGATTGCAAGGCATAACTACCCACTGATAATATTAGTATGCCTGTTTTAACAATGAGGAAATTGAAGCCCAAGGAGGTAAAGTGGGTCTTCAGGTCACATAGCTGGTGGGTTATAGGGGCTGGGTCCCAACCTGAGCTGTCTGTCTCCGAAACCAGTGTGACTAAAGCACTGTGCCACCTGTGTCCAAAATTTATGCTGAATTCATCAGAGTCCCACTTTAGTTTTGAGGGGAAAAAAAAGAACAAGCATATTTGTCTTGAACGTGCATTTAGAGAAAAGGAGGGGCAGTTAGTACAGGTACAACCTGGAGGAGAGGATGGAGGGATGGAGAGATGAAACTGGAGATCCGGAAACATCTTTCCCTCCTATCCACTCTACAGAGACTCTTGAAGATATAACAGGTAGCACAGACAGGCAGAATGAACTTCATGAGGTCAGTAGCGGGGAGGAGGCTGTCTGAGAATGTCAACTTAGGTTCCCCAAATAAATATTTGTTTGCACCTTCAAAAAATTGAAGTGCAGGCTCAGTGCCCGTAGCACAGTGGTTACCGTGCCAGCCACATACACCAAGGCTGGCGGGTTTGAGCCCAGCCAAGGCGATAGCTGCAACAAAAAATATATGGGCCTCGTGGTGGGTGCCTGTACTCCCAGCCTTGGGAGGCTGACACAAGAGAATCTCTTAAGCCCAAGTGTTTGAGGTTGCTGTGAGCTGCGACGCCACAGCACCCTACTGAGGGTGACATGGTGAGACTGTCCCCCCCCCAAAAAAGTTGAAGTGCAATTTAAAAATTTAGACAATATACATTAAGAAGAATTCAGAAAAGACAGATGAGCAAAAATAGAAAAAAATAAGAAATAAGAAGCATAATACAATTAGTACTTCAAACCATTTATTTTAGAGTGTGCCTTTATATTTATAAATATCATGTTAATAATGGTATTTCTTGATTGTTTAGACTTTATCTATTAAGATTTAATACTTTTACATTATTCTGCTCGCACACAAGCAATGATCAATCTTTCCAATATTTTTTTTTTCTTTAAAAGTCAATATCCAGTGTCAACATCATTGTGACTAGGTAAAGTAACATTTGCAGCTGAGCCCCACGGTGTGCTGATACCTTTTCTTTCTTTTTAGATGTACTTATCCCAGCGTTAGTAACTGCTTTCTTTCACCATTTACTTACTTTCTGTATATCTGTCACTAATTCATCCCCATCCTGCGTAATGGATTTGTGAATGGATTTGTGAAACGCATCTCAACGCAGGTAACTACACAGCAGTAATCTGTTGGTTCCTTTTGTTCTTGGAGACATTGCTCCTGGAATCTCCTGCCCTCCTGTTTCTCTCTGCATTGGCTGCTCTTTGGACCTACTGACCGGCTGCCTGTCTGGGATTCCCTTGCCCTCCACCTGCGGATCGCCTTGCCTCCCTGCTGTGTGGAACCCCTGTGTGCACCATACCTTGTGTACTCTTCCTTGGCTTACACCCTCATTTAGTGGGGCACATTTTCCAGTGACTTCCTAAGAAAGGGTGCCTGAACTATGTTAATGATAGATTTGCATTGTTTCTCTGTTTCTTTCAGTTTGTTTTGTTCTCTGGATCCTTGGCTATCTACTTGTATTTTTGAGGGTGGCACTAACAAATGCTGTGTCTTGTTGGATGGGCCTCAAAGGAGTTGAGTAGCAGAGACCCGGACAATTGGTTGAGGGATTTCCAGGCATCAGTGTGCACAGATAGGCCTTTTCTCTCAACTAGTTTCCCCTGGAGAGGGGCAATCCCAGCTCCTGCCTGTAAATCGTGAGGCTGGAGGCCAGTGTTCTTGGCACTGAGTGGGATTCGTAGTTCAGTGTGCGGACTTTTTATTTAACCCTCATATTTTCACTCCACCACCCCATTTCTAATTCCAGCTGTTCCTGGCTCCGTAGCATCTTTGCTCGAGGGTCTCTGGAGAGTGAACGTAGAGTCATCTACTGGGAAAGGGGAAGGGCAACAACTGACCAGTGGGGCAGGACAGAGGATCTTACTCATCACAGAAACTCAGGAGCAGCCCTCATGTTCCAGTCCCACCTCCATCCTCATCTTCAGAGGCACCTTCAATTCCTGCTCCTTGATGGGGTTCTCATTTCTTTTCTTTTCAAGACAGAGTCTCACTTTGTCACCCTCACTAGAGCACTGTGGCATCACAGCTCACAGCAACCTCAAACTCTTGGGCTTAAGCAATTCTCTTGCCTCAGCTTCCTAAGTAGCTGAGACTCCAGGTTCCCATCACAATGCCCGGCTATTTTTAGAGACAGGGTCTCACTCTGCCTCAGGCTGGTCTCAAACTTGTGAGCGCAGGCGATCGGCTCGCCTCAGCCTCCCAAAGTGCTAGGATTATAGCGGTGAGCCACTGTGCCCAGCCGGGTTCTCATTTCTTATTGAGTTCTCCACTTGCAAGCAATGAGCAGAACTGAGAAAGCAGACAACTAAATCAGTTTGTACTCATCCATACAGTTTTCACTGTCCAAAATATTGTTGACATCACTCGTCTGCTGTTTTGTCTTCTGGGTTTTTCTTTTTCTTTTTTCTTTTGTGTGCATTTACATGTTTTCAGATTCCTTTACTGTAATTTTAGTGAGGTTTGTGGAGAGGATGGAGAAAAGCTTGTACATCCAATCTGCCATATTTAACTGGAACTCTCTACACATTTTTTTTTTTTTTTTTGACAGAGTCTCACTCTGTTGTCCTGGGTAGAGTGCCATGGCATGATAGCTCACAGCAACCTCGAACTCTTGGAATCAAGAAATTCTCTTGCCTTAACCTCCTGAGTAGCTGGGACTATAGTTGCCTAACATGACACCTGGCTAGCTTTTTTTCTTTTTAGTACAGATGGGGAGTCACCCTATTGTTCAGACTGGTCTCAAACTCCTAAGCTTAAGCAATCCACTCACCTCGGCCTCCCAGAGCACTAGAACTATAGGCATGAGCCACTGCACCCAGCTACTCTCTGCACACTTTTTTTTTTTTTTTTTTTTTTTGAGACAGAGTTTCACTTTGTCACCCTTGGTAGAATGCTGCGGTGTCACAGCTCACAGCAACCTCAAACTCTTGAGCTTAAGTGATTTTCTTGCCTGAGCGTCCCAAGTGGCTGGGACTACAGTCACCTGCCACAATGCCTGGCTATTTTTTTGTTGCAGTTGTCATTGTTGTTTAGCAGGCCCCAGTGTATGTAGTCGGTGCCCTAACCACTGAGCTACGAGCACCAAGCCTCCCTGCACATTTTAAAAAGCTTTCAGCATGTATTGCCAAATTACCTACCAGCAAGATCTAACTTACACACTCCCACCAGAAATCTTTCAGAGCACCTTCTGCCCCACATCATTCCTGACTAGCACTGGGTAATATATACCGAAATGAGTATACTCATGTAATAATACCTAAGAGTGTTTTTTACCCCACTGAGGAGGTTATCCTATGCTATAAATTATATTCCATTATATTTCTAGATCAACTTCTAACATCTGTTCAACAGAAAAATCTAAACCTCTAGAATGTCATCTCTGAGAGCAAAGATTTTGTCTTTCTTGGTCACAACTCTGTGCTTCCATCTTCTGGGACAGAAGGCACTCAACAAGTATTTGTTGAATAAATGAATAAAGAATTGAGGCGCAGAGAAGGGATTGGGGGCCAGCTGTGGCCTGTCCTGCAGGTGTCTTCTTCTTAGGTAACTATTTTTCACTGAGATTGGCTTCTCTACCTGCATTACATCCTAAGAAAAGTCTGCTTCTCTGTAAGTGAAATTTCAAAATGAGAGCCTGTGGCGGAAATGGATGTACAGACATACAGCACTAAAAAAAAAAAACAACAACAAGGGAGCGGAAGGGATATTTCACATAAAATCAGTAGTTCTCTGGTTTCTCCTGGGTTTGGGGTGCTGGACCCTCTGTCTGGACTTGACTTCAGTGAGAACGGGTGGTGATACCCCTTTATTCAGGGCCAGGATCTCAATCTACCACCCCTGCCTATCTCATGCATGTCATCTGGTTGAACCTGGAGACACTGAAGCTTTTGGCTTCAGGTTTAAACTGTGGTGGTGGGCTTGGTGCCCGTAGCACAGTGGTTACAGCACCAGCCACATACACCAAGGCTGGCAGATTTAAACCTGGCCCAGGCCTGGTAAACAACAATGACAACTACAACAACAACAAAAATAGCCTGGTGTTGTGGTGGGTGCCTGTAGTCCCAGCTACTTGGGAGGCCGAGGCAAGAGAATCACTGAAGCCCAGGAGTTAGAGGTTGCTGTGAGCTGTGATGGCACAGCACTCTACACAAAGTGACATAGTGAGACTCTTGTCTCAAAAAAAAAAGAAAGAAAGAAAGAAAGAAAGAAAGAAAGAAAGAAAGAAAGAAAAGAAAAGAAAAGAGAAAAGAAAAGAAAAGAAAAGAAAACAAAAGAAAAGAAAAGAGAAGAAAAGAAATAAAGATGACTGAGTGGGAAACATGCCTCGGAAGTTAGGGATAGTGTATTGCTCCAGAGAGGTTTAGAGGTTTACTTCTAACTTCTACAGCAGTTGTTGGCTTGCATTGTAGGTGATGAAACACAGACACATTCTTCCTCTCTCCTGCAGACATTTGCATACATTTTGCATTACAGATCTGTGTTAGTCCATTTGTGCTGCCATGAAGGAAAGACCCAAGGCTGGGTAATTCATAAAGAAAAGAGGTGTATTTGGCTCATGGTTATTCAGGCTGTACAAGAAGCATGACACCAGCATCTGCTTCTGGGAGGACTTCAGGGAGCTTCCACACCAGGTGGAAGGTGAAGGGGGAGCAGGCGTGTCACGTGGCAGGAGAAGGAGCAGGGCAGGGAGGAGAAGGTCCCAATCTCTCTCTCTCTTTTTTTTTATATAATTTATTTATTTTTATTGTTAAATCATGGCTGTGTACATTAGTGCAATCAAGGGGTACAATGTGCGGGATTCATATACAATCTGAAATATTCTCATCAAACTGTTCAACGTAGCCTTCGTGGCATTTTCCTAGTTACTGTATGAAAGCATTTGTATTCTACATTTAGTAAGTTTCGCCTGTACCCATTCTAAGATGCACCATAGATGTGGCCCCACCCATTACCCTTCCTCCAACAAAACCTCCCCCCTCCCTTCCCCTTCCTTGGCCCTTTCCCCATACTCTTGTGCTATAGTTAGATTATATAGCCTTCCTGTGAAAGCTATAATTTAGCTTCATAGTACAGCTGAGTACATTGGATACTTTTTCTTCCATTCCTGAGAGACTTTGCTAAGAAGAATATGTTCCAGCTCCATCCATGTAAACATGAAAGAGGTAAAGTCTACATCTTTCTTTAAGGCTGCATAATATTCCATGGTATACATGTACCACTATTTGCTACTCCATTCATGGGTTGATGGGCACTTATGCTTCTTCCATGACTTAGCAATTATGAATTAGGCTGCAATAAACATTCTGGTACAGATGTCTTTGTTATATTGTGACTTTTGGTCTTCTGGGTATAAACCTAGTAGAGGAATTATAAGATCGAATGGCAGGTCTATTTTTAGGTCTCTAAGTATTCGCCAAACATCCTTCCAGAAGGGACGTATTAGTGGGCATTCCCACCAGCAGTGTAGAAGTGTGCCCTTTTCTTCACATCCACGCCAACATCTGTGGTTTTGGGATTTTGTTATGTGGGCTACTCTTACTGGGGTTAGGTGATATCTCAAAGTAGTTTTGATTTGCATTTCTCTGATGATTAAGGACAATGAGCTTTTTTTCATGTGTTTGTAGATTTTGTGTCTGTCTTCTTTAGAGACGTTTTTCTTCAAGTCCCTTGCCCACACTGAGATGGGGTTGCATGTTCTTTTCTTGCTAATACATTTGAGTTCTCTATGGATTCTGGTTATTAGACCTTTATCAGAGGTATAACCTGCATATATTTTCTCCCATTCTGAGGGCTGTCTGCTTGCTTTACTTACTATGTTCTTGGCTGTGCAGAAGCTTTTTAGTTTGATCAGGTCCCAGTAGTGTATTTTGGATACTGCTTTAATTGCCTGGGGAGTCCTCCTCATAAAATATTAACCCAGGCCAATTCCTTCAAGAGTTTTCCCTGCACTTTCCTCAAGTATTTTTATAGTTTCATGTCTTAGGTTTAAATCTTTTATCCAGTGAGAGTCTATCTTAGTTAATGGTGAAAGGTGTGGGTCTAGTTTTAATCTTCTGCAGGTTGCCAACCAGTTTACCCAGCACCATTTGTTAAATAGGGAATCTTTTCCCCACTGAATGTTTTTAATTGGCTTGTCAAAGATCAAATAATTTCTTTACTAGGTTTATACCCAGAAGACCAAAAGTCACAATATAACAAAGACATCTGTACCAGAATGTTCATTGCAGCCCAATTCATAATTGCTAAGTCATGGAAGAAGCCCAAATGCCCATCGACCCACTAATGGACTAGCAAACTGTGGTACATGTATACCATGGAATATTATGCAGCCTTAAAGAAAGATGGAGACTTTACCTCTTTCATGTTTACTTGGATGAAGGTGGAACATTTTCTTCTTAACAAAGTATCTCAGGAATGGAAGAATAAGTATCCAATGTACTCAGCCCTACTATGAAGCTAATTTATAGCTTTCACATGAAGGCTATAACCCAACTATAGCACAAGAATATGGGGAAAGGGCCAAGGAAGGGGAAGGGAGGAGGGAGGTTACGGTGGAGGGCAGGTAATGGGTGGGGCCACTCCTACTGTGCATCTTAGAATGGGTACAGGTGAAACTTACTAAAGACAGAATACAAATGTCTACATACAATAATTAAGAAAA
>CAUYPK010032417.1:0-14255 GCA_963574355.1 Loris lydekkerianus | reverse complement strand
ACTGAAACTGCAAGAGCAGGCAACCTAAGACAGGGGCTATGTTTTTCTGCCATACAAAAAACAAAAGAGGGAATTGTTGGGCCCTGCCATGTGCCTGAGGCCTAGTGCAACTTCCCGAGCCTGACTAGAAGTAGATCCATCCAGCTACTTCCGCGTAGCAACGACTCAGCAAGGCCCAGCCTGAAACTGCATCTACCTAGATACAGCCAATGTGGTAGCATGCCACTGGCCCGATCCTGTCACGCACCTCTTCCCCCGCCTTCTTTCCCCGCCCCTTCTCCACAATAAATAAATAAATTAATTAATTAAAAAAAATATATAAAATAATAAATAACAAGTACCCTTTTTCAATGTCATTATAATTTCTCCAGTTCTAAAGACATTAGACTGAGATCCTGGTATAAAGAGTGAAACCACAGGCTCTAGCTGAAAACAGCTTGGACATGTGTCCTCCTTTTCCGTAGAAGACACAATAAAATTTCCATTGTTAAGATAAGACTTTGTCTTAGTTACTGAGCTGAAAAATCTCCTAAAATCCTCTTAAGACAGATTTCTATACTATCATGTAAAATTTGACATTTTAATTTAAAATACAAAATGTTGTCTTATTTTTAAGATATTAAAGTTGAAATACAACCGTATTGTTTAACACTTTCTTGGAATACATGGCCACTATCTGAAATCCACCTGTGAGTAAGACACAGGGTGGGGTGAGGAGGAAAAAAAAAAAAAAAAAAGAAAACCAGTGTCTGTGGTTTGCCTTCCAGGTACCAAGGTTTCAGAATCATTTAAGAAGTTACTTAAATTTTTCACTGTCTTGTGCATATTTTGAGGTTCTTTACTAGACAGACAATAATAGTAACATTTATTAAATATTTATGTATCAAAAACTTTTCCTAGGCACACACTTGTATTACCTCATTTATTCTTCACATAAATCCCTTCACGTCATAATATCATAGAGAAAACTGAGACATCAGTGATCGTTTTATTGGCCGTGGTCAAATAATTAGCAAGAGGCAAATCTGTAGTTTGAACAGGTATAGGATGAATCCAGAGTCTATCTTTACTGTACAACCTCCAAAATAACATTCCCTAAGAACATTTCCAGTAAATTTTTTTTTACTTACTTAGAACAGGAAGTATTCAAAAGCAGAAATTTAAGAAATGTCCTACATGGCTAATATTACCCTAGACACTTTATTTATTACTGTTTCTTATGAGCTCTTTTCTTTAAGACTCTGGCATCTTAGAACCTGTATCTTCATAGGTACATGCTGGTCTCTTTCCTGTCATTTTTTAGAATCACATTCAATCTTTTACTAATGGTAACTTTATTTCTGCTTATACATCTCTGTTGAAGTTGTTATACCTATGGGAATGTATAATTTTCTAGTTATTAAATCCTTTCACACATTTTAGCTCTTGTCATAGCTGGACACTTTTTGAAATCTTGACAACTCCCATACCTTCTCTTTTAAAATATTCCCTTTATTCTTATGATATTTTCTTGGTTTTCATTTCTGCTTTATGTTTCTTCTTCCTTACTTTTCTTGATTATCTTTTCTTTCTCTTCCCACCTTTCAGTGGAAGAACTCTCCATGTGTACACTTTTTTTTTTTTTTTTTGTAGAGACAGAGTCTCACTGTACTGCCCTCAGGTAGAGTGCCATGACATCATACGGTTCACAGCAACCTCTAACTCTTGGGCTTACGCAATTCTCTTGCCTCTGCCTCCTGAACAGCTGAGACTACAGGCACCCGCCACAACACCTGGCTATTTTTTTGTTGCAGTTTAGCCGGGGCTGGGTTTGAACCCGCCACCCTCAGCATATGAGGCCAGCACCCTACTCACTGAGCCACAGTACATTTTATTTTGCACTCCAAAATTTTATCACCAAATAAATGTAACTTAATGGTTTGTAAAGGT
This sequence comes from Loris lydekkerianus, assembly GCA_963574355.1. Classification (NCBI taxonomy): domain Eukaryota; kingdom Metazoa; phylum Chordata; class Mammalia; order Primates; family Lorisidae; genus Loris; species Loris lydekkerianus. The sequence continues at coordinate 12,326 of CAUYPK010032417.1, read as the reverse complement.
TGTAAAAATTAATCTATATGCCAACATCTGCAAAATATGCACAGAAAACTCTACCTCTCTCAAGTTATTTAGTAAACTACCTACTAGACATCCCAAAGAAATTTTATATTATGTTCAATTGTGTCCAGAGTAACTCAATTTCTGATCTCAAGAAACCCCCCTGTATTCCCTATCCCAGAGCATGATATAATCATCACTCAGTGACTCAAGCATGGAATGTCATTCTTATCCTTAGAGTCTCTTAGCTTTCACCCCACACCCAACCAACAAACACAGCCCACATGTGCACACTGTTATAATAACTTCCTAACTAGTATCATGGAGTACTTGCCACCATTGAAATTCATTCTCCAAATTGCCTTCAGAGCAAATCTTTCTAAAACAAAAACTGGTCAAGCCATTCCGTCATTGGATTTCTGTTATCTATAAGATATTAATCCAAACTTAGCAAAAAAGAACCTATACGAGCTAGCATTTGACTACCTCTATAATTTAATGATGTATATTTCATGCTCCAAGATGCTAATTTACTTGTGGTTACATGTTTACTTCTTACTATGTGTTTCTACATTCTGCTCAAGATGGCTTTCAAATTTATGTCTTCATGGGAAATACTTTCTAATACTATAATACATCTTATCTGCTTCTCTGAGTGTTATTTCAATTTTCTTTAGTATTTCTGTGCTGAACATTATAATATTAGCTTACTATGTAGGCTAGTGATTTAGTTATTAGTTATATTTCTGTTATGTTCACTTGCTTCATAAGACAGTAGTACATTGAACAATGTATAATGCAGAGTGATATTCAACAAATGTTTTCAGAAACTCAAATAACAGATGTTGCTTTCTGGTGCTATAAAATCCTATTGTCAGTCAAAGCAATGAAAATTATTCTTCAAGCTAATTAATGGGAATGATAAATCAGAGCAATCAGTTCACACCATGTATGTATATCTATTCCCTAGGTTTTCCATGATAAAAAGCATTATTTCATTTCACTTGGGGAAAAACTGTCATTTTATAGGTGAAAACTCATATTCTCTTGATTGTTTGACATTTTCTAGTTATTCTAATGTAGTTTAAATAGACCTTGAATGGCATGGTTTACCCTATTTTTCTTATCCATGCAGCAAAGGAACACTGAACAAATGACATACTTTATTATCTGACATTTCAAGGTAATTATTTAAGACCTGTAGCTGTCACTGTCATACTGAACTTCCTCTGTTTACCCAGAAACAGTACAGAGACATTCATCACTATGTTGCAAGGTAATATTAGCTTGAAAGCATCATGTTTAAACTTTCAAATGCGTAATGTTTGATTTGCCTTTGTTTGCATTAGAATTATTTCACACTTAATTCTTTATCTTCAACTTAGCCAAGTAATTGCTTTTGAAAAATCACACCATTCAATTTCACATTTTACTATATGGTAAATGCTGATAGATAACTCCCATTTATCAATGATATTCCACTCAACAAGAATAATTTTTCAAGGTATAATGCTCTGGGTAAGAGTTGTCTTTGGAGATGCTCAAATTAAGTGAAAATGTATACCATAAAGAATGTGAGTAAAAGGACAAAAATAGAGTATTTCATGAATATTACAAAAAACTAAGTATACCTTAGAAAATGGTGATATACATGAAAAGTAAATAACTATGACTTATTTCAATGGACAAAATATGCCTTTATTAACTTAGTAATTATTTTATATTTTTGTAAACTAATATTGTATTCTCAAACATTAATTTTTATACAGTTTAATTATCTGAACAGATTTTTTAACCAGTATAAAAATCAAAGATAAATGAGGCTTATCCCAAAGAAAATAATTGTGAAGATATTCTTTAGATATTCTCTATTTGATGCCAAGATTGATTATGGGCAACCATGAATCAAACAAAGCCAATTGATTTTTGTTGTTGAGACTTTACTCATCTCATCCTCAAACTATTATAATAGACTTCTCTAATTTCCTAACACTACTCTGTCCCAACCCCAGCTCAGACTTAGATGTTGCTACATTAGAGCGCTAAAAAAAAAACTTATTACATTCTTCCTGTTCAAAAATCTTTCATGGCTTTCTTTTGCCAACAGAACAAAACTGAAATCCCTTCACATAAAAGAAAAAGGACCTTCAAATACATTCTCAGTTTACCTTTTCAACCTAATCGCTGTCCTATCTCACTTCTTAATAAGAATACTAAGGCCCTTGCACATTAAATTTTCTCAGCCTTTCTCAATTATTGCATATTTTTATTATATATAGCTTATTTATCCAGCCTTTACCTCATTCTCCAAGAGGAAAACTCCTTTTTATCCTTTAAAAGACATCTCAAATGGGAGCTGTTTTGTGAATAATTTGGCAACATTTCCATCCAGATCATTACTGCTTTCATATACCACTTTGTCAACTATTAGAGTGCTTATCTTCTACCATAATCACTTGTTCCTTTTTTTCTCTTATCCTCCTACTGTGAATTCCTCAAAGGCAGAAATTATAGTTCTTCTATGTATACTTCCAATGCCAAAGACATTGAAGATAATCATGAAGTGTTAATTGAAATTATATATGTAATTTGATGAGGTTTTTATGCACAATTCAAATCTATATAAATATATAAATAAATAAATGTAAATATATAAATTTTTATTGTTAAATCATAGCTGTGTAAATTAGTGCAATCGCCTGTACCCATTCTAAGATGCACCATAGATGTGGCCCCACCCATCACCCTCAGGAATGGAAGAAAAAGTATCCAATGTACTCAGCCCTGCTATGAAGCTAAATTATAGCTTTCACATGAAGGCTATAACCCAACTATAGCACAAGACTATGGGGAAAGGGCCAAATATATAAATTTATAAATATACATATAAATCTTTGCCAAGGTACCATTGTGGAACAAATACAAGGGTGTTGCAGTAATAGTAGATAGCAATCAAGTTCTTATTGATGCAGACTTAACAGGACAAGAAGATCGTTTACTGGAAAAAAGAGAAACAGGGAGTCATGTAGAGTTAGATACCTAAAGAAAAGCAATGATTTTCAATCAAGAGACACAGTCAGCTGGACACTGCCTCAAAGAAGGAGACTAGGAAATAAATATCCTGCCTCTATCCTATTGCTTCCCTCTAGTCTCTTCTTAATAATCCTTATTGGCAGGTGACACGGGAAGCCCAAGGATCTGGGAGCCTCTTGATGTAACCTAATTTTATAGTAATCCAAAGACAATCAACACAGAGAAGGATGAGGAGTAGATCTAGAGGGGCAAACAGAGAGATAAACATTACATAGACATAACACTGTATGTTATGCCTAATACTATCTTAAGAGGTAGCTCATTAGACATCTATATTACCCCATATTCTTGACTATGTTCTGAATAAATTTAGAATAAAACTTATCATTTAGTAAGAAAACTAGAAAATCTTTCCAAGAACTATCCCCATTCTTGCTGGGAAAGGTCAGATTAAAGTATATATCTTTATCTATTTTTTCAAGTGAGTTTGCAAATACTGAGTCTTAAGTCTGAAAGACTCACTCATCTATTCATAAGAATCTAAACTGGGATGATTCTATTGGGTGCACCTGTGATATAGTAGGATCCATATTCCCTTCAGGCAAATTGGCCCCAAGAGAAAAGAAAGTGTTCAGTATACAGTTATTCTTCCCAAATTTACAAATCCAGTGTAGTAAATGCTGTCATAGCACACCTACAATGCAAATTCATTTATAACATGTATCATGACTGGCTTCCTTCCTGAGATTCCAGACTTTCAGCTATCAAATTGGAACAGATAAATGCCTGAACTTCAGAATTGGAAAGGTAGTGACAGTGAAGATGAGGCACAGCAGTGAAATAGTAGGTCATCCCATCTCAGGAAGCTGGAAGGTAGAGGATGTATCCTCTCTCATAGCCATTACCCAAACTGCTTGTATAATATTGCTGACATTGGCACCAATAAACTAGAATTTTTTTGGAAATGCTGGCTGTTTCAGAAGTCTCTGCCAAACATGTAATAAAACCTAGAATGATTCCCATCAATATTTAATTTGAATCAGACAATAATCAACTAGTGGTGTCAAATGTAGTCAGGATTGAGATTGACTTGAAATGTGAATTCAGACCATAAGAACTTCGACCAGTCTACCCTGGACATTCCTTAACCTCTCAACAACATGACATCATATTTAACAAGACAAAAATTTTTAGATTCTGCATATAAAAATATCAGATAAAAAAGAAGAGGTACTTAAAATGCCTCTTCGTTTAGTCAAAAACAACAACAACAACAAAAAGTGGTTATTAACTTCTAATTCCATACTTGTTATCTTAATAATTGGGTAATTTTACTTGGTTGTTTGATTATATTCAACATTTAGAAGGAGATACTCTAATATGCAATCTGAATAGTTGTAATGCTGATAATATATTTTAAATTAAGCTTCACTCGCCTATTTTTTCCCATTAACTTAGTATTGCATGTGTAATTTTATGTTTAAGAAAAATCCCACAGATTTTCAGATCTACAAGTTGAGAATCCCTAATCTGAAGATCCAAAATCTGAAATATTTCAAAATCCTGAATTTTTTGAGGATGGGCACAACACCATAAGTGGAAAATTGTACACCTGACCTTATGTGATGGGTGGCATTCAATATGTTAGGTTGCAACATGCAGACTATTCAGGACCCCTAAGGGAAAAAAGACCACTCCATCCGCCTTCAACTGTGACATGTCTTTTTAGGCATACCCTCAAATTACCCTACACAAGCACACTCAAAGGGTAATAAAATGACATTTGTGCAGACTGGGTGCACCAACTACAGATTCCCCATGATGCCACACATGGGGTCAAGACCTACATGCATTAATCACTGTGGTATTTCAACTTTTTCTCTGCTCTGTGGTATAAAAATATTGTTGAAAATGTAAAAAAGAAAAACACCTGCACCTACCCCTATGGGGTAAAAGTGGCAAGAATCAGAGGAAGCAGTCATGTTTACCTATATAGCCAGAAGAAAATCAAGCTGATGGAGAAACAGGACAGCAGTGTACATGTGTAATGTCTCACAGAAGAGCGTGGTGTTGGAATGGCCACTACTGTGATCTGAAGAGACAAAAGCATAAACTATTGAAGTTCTACACTGAAAGTGATGAACAGAAGTTAATGAAAAGTGGAAAAACACTGTAAGAAAGCTAAAAATGAAGGCATTTGTTGTGTACTAAGGAGTAGATTCATCTTTACAGTGAACCTGTGCCACTTAGCTGATGATGAAACAAGCAAAGATCTATCTCCATGAACAATGAAGGAAACCGTGACTGTTCAATAAGCCAGCTTTAGTAATTTAAGAAGAGGTATGCCATTAAAGTTTGAGGCATTTGGGGCAATAGACCCTTTTCTGATCATGCAGCAGTAGAGAAATACAAGATCATCACTGATAAAAATTGGATGCCAGAAAAAATCTGTAATGTGATGAAACATCACTGTTTTGAAATTTTTGTCCCCAAAAGACACTGACTACAACTGAAGAGACAGTCCCTGAAGGAATTAAGGTTTCCAAGGACAGAATAACTGTGCTGGGATGTGCTAATACAACAGGCACACCTAAGAATAAACTTGCTATAATAGACAAAAGTTTGTGTCCTTGCTATTTCCAAGAAGTGAATTTCTTCCAGTCCATTATTATTCTAACAAAAACCATGGATCACCAGGGATATACTTTCTGATTTGTTTCACAGCTTGTTCCTACCGGGAGCTTATACTCACTGAAGGAGAGCCAGACTGAATGGCAACTGCAAAATTTTGTTATTCCTTGGCTCCTTGGCAACTGTTCTGCTCACCCTCAAGCTGAAATTCTTATCAAAAACAATACTCATGTCATGTATCTTCCCCCCATGTGGCTTCATTAACCCAACCATGTAACCCATATCCTAAGATCAATGACGAGTAAATATATAAACACTTTCATTAAATAGCACAGTAGTGTCAGTGAATAAGGCGTGGGTATGGAAAGTTTTCAGAAGGATTTTAAACCAGGTGTGGTGGCTCACGCCTGTAATCCTGGCACTCTGGGAGGCTGAGGCAGGGGGATCCCTTGATGTCAGAAGTTCAAGACCAGTCTGAGTAAGACTGGGACCTGTCTCTACTAAAAATAGAAAAATAGCCAGGAAAAATTAGCCAGGCATTGTGAAGGGTGCCTATAGTCCAAACTACTTGGGAGGCTGAAGCAGGAGGATTGCTTGAACCTAGGAGTTTGAGGCTGCTGTGAAGTAGGCTGACACTATAGAACTCTAACCTCGGGCAACAGAGTAAGACTATGTCTCAAAAAAAAAAAAAAAAAGGCATTTTAGCATGAAGGTTTTTGTACCTACCCTGGTGTTGCCTGTGAAGACACAGTTGTGCATGCCTAGCACACCTCTGGCCCCTGCAACTACAGTCATTTATGATGAAACAAGGTGGGGACTTTAAAGAATTTTATGCATCAAGTGAGAAAAACATCTGACCTAAAGACATATGCGATAAATATGCCTCCTTACCTATGAAAAAAAAATTATTAGTGAGCTGGAAGAATTTAATACCAAAGAAGATTCTAACAACAATTAGGAGCCTACAAATAGTTGAAATGGTTCTGAATCAAGTTGAACTCAAGGTGACTTGACAGTGGTGGTGATGAGGATGACGTTAACACCACAGAAGCATCTACAGATGAAACAATGAAAATCTGTGGATGGGCTTACTGAAGAATTAGAGCAGTGTCATTCATAACAGAACAGGAAATTATGTCATCTTATAAAATCAAAGAAAGACTTGTAAGACAAAAATCATTGTTAATGAGGCAATTAATTCTTGGGGAAACATTTTTAAAAGCTATGCAGCAGACTTAATTCCTGGTCCTTCGAGTACTTCTGAAGTTTCTACTCAACTAAAGAAATAAAATACAGTGCACAGAGAGTAACCTTTCCATCAAAGCACGGCTTCACAGGTGGAGAGGAAAGCTCTTGTTTGTCATTGCTGCTGTTGACCAATTGATATGGGTATTCTAGTGATGTCGCCATGCTGTTTAGTTAACCTGAGCATATTTTTTACTGTACTAATGGTATGTCCTAGTTTTATGGCCAACAATTTATATGTGAATAACTATAATTATTAAGGTGATTGTCCATCAGCAGCATATAAATTCATAGTCACGAATGATGATGATGTCAAAGGATCATGAATTGTCCACATGGGTGGTGGAGAGAGTGACACTTTTTCCCTCTGATAATTCAGTACACACATTTTGTTTCATGCACATTACTATTGAAAACGTTGTATGTGTATAAGGTGTGTATAAAACATAAAGGGATTTTGGGTTTAGATTTCAGATATCTCTGAGATATCTCCATATATATATATATATATGAATATATATATACACATATGTATACATATATATACATATATACACACAAATATTTTGAAATTCAAAAAATTCTACAATTCAAAATGCTTCTGGCCTTATGCATTTTAGAATAGGGACATGCAACCTATTTTCTTATTGTGAAGGTTTCTCAGACATAAAAATATGGTGCATCATATCCCTTATATTATCAGATATTTAAAATATGAATGATGGGCAGCGCCTGTGGCTCAAAGGAGTAGGGTGCTGACCCCATATGCTGGAGGTGGTGGGTTCAAACCCAGCCCTGGCCAAAAACTGCAAAAATAAAAACAAAAAATAAAAGTAAAATATGAATGACATCAGTAAATTCAATATAATTTTTAAAATAAGGACAGTATGATTCCCAGTCTGAAAATAAATCTGAAATTTTAAATTTGTGAATTGTTTACTGCATCCTCAGAAGAGTATTTTTGTTTCCAGGAAAAATATTTTGTTTGATCCCTTGTTTAATTTAACACTGAGCCACTTTTTTCTGAAGTAGAAATATTTGGGACAATTTTAGTCCAACCATGTACAATTCTCAGTGGTAGATAGCCAGACCTGATTATCTGTTGGTCATTTCCCTCAGAGGTGCTTTTTTACTACACATGTTTTGACTTCTCCATGCTTGCCTACTTGTGCATACTCTTACAGAATTAAATGCTGTGTTCTTAAAAAGCTGCTGAAGAGAGTTGGAGCTTGGAGTTAGGGAAGATGCCAGAAACGGGTATCGGTCATGCCTTCACTTTGCACTACAGGAGAGACGTTGTCAACCAAGGAGCCTGCTGCTGGTACAGTGTGGCTTTACCCAGTGTGTCAACGGCCTTCACACTCTATATTGAGGGAGAATGCATGACCCAGGCTTCGAGAATCATACGATGCCTAATCCAGAGTTAATGGTGATGCCAAAGGGTGGGGAGGACCAGATATCAGTAGATGGGTAAGATTTCCCTGAAAAAGAGAACTGGCCAACAGTTTCTCAACAGATCCACATATTGGAATATGCATCGTAAATTCTACAACATTTCTGTCATTCTGAACATGCAGTGCAGCAAAATTGAAAGTCACAGCTTGACATTTATGTTGTGTAGAATTCCAAATCCATCTCACCTAAGTTTCTGATGAGTAGCAAAAAAGGGAGAACTGGGTCTTCTTCCGGAAGGCCAAGAGCAGTCACTAGAGGACAACTCTCCCCAGCAGAGCGGGGACATCGCAGAGGCAGCCCCAGCACAGTGGCAGCATGTCTGGGGGCTGGCGCAGAATCATGTAGGAGGCTTATTTCTGGGCACTCATGTGACAACTCTCTGTGGAGCTCTTAGAAATAGAAGACACGTTGAAAGATGGTAATTTCTGTCATTCAAGCACATCGAGAAGATGCTTCGGTAATTTGGATATTTTGAGTTCCTTATGATGTGTGCAGTCATAAGCTGCTCAGTCCAGGGAACATTTAGGTTACATAAGCCTTATTTGTTATGCAACACACACCCATGTGAACCTTTTTTTTCCTTTTTTGCAACCCAGCCCAAAGAGATGAAAACTCTATTTTCGTGATTTCTTTTTCCCAAAAAGGGTGTATCTGTTTGGAAGAGGTTATAGAAACTGCAATTTCACACAAGAAGATTTCTTTTCCCAAAGAAGTTACTTTGTAGCCTAAATAAATTAGTTTAGTATGTATACAGCCAATTTCTATTATATAAATAGACTCTTGGCTGGTGGATGGAATCATCAACACAATGAAACGTACGTACATTCGAGGAACAAAACAGAAGAAGAAATTGTCAGTTACTTGAGTCAGAAAGTAAATTAATGTTTCTTCGTGGAAAATTTACAGAGAATCAGATAGCTGGATTACATCAACTAGGGTAGCAGTGATCTTGCAAACAGACAGATAAGCTATCTTCGTCCTACCTATTTTATTTTATATGATTCTACATATTTGGATTATATACTCAGCCATCAAAAAGTCACAAAGCTCTTTGAGGGACAGAGGTCAGATAATATATTGATAATGTATTTGTTAGAATGAAAAGGGAAAGTGAAATGAAATCATGGGACACGCTACAGCTTAGATCAAGTCTCCAAGACGTCCTGGACACTACTGTCATGCACAGATACTGCTCATAGTCGTCTTTCAGTTAACGTAGTTTCCAATACTCAAGAAAAAAAGTTAAAGGAGACGTAAAATGTCATGAGTCCCAGACTGAATGCACACTATCTCTTACTCTTTAGCCTCTGCTCAGAAACATGATCAAAGCATGGAACTTAAAGCCACCTTCTCCTTCGCCCTGGAGAAAATACGTTCACTGTGGAATAGGGCAATAACTGAGGGCTTTAATGATGGCAAGCACCTCAGAAGTGTGCATTAATGCACTGAGTTAGAAAGAAATAAAATAAATGAAGAATAATAAAGAAGAAAGGTAGAGGAGCAGAAAGAAGGAAAGGAGGGAAGGAGAGTAAGAAAAGGGGAAAAAATAACCAAGAGGACAAAGGAAAACAAGGAAAAGGAGTGAAGAGGGACAGAGGAGACTTGAATTACAAAATCAAGTTCAAGTCTTGCCTGTAACTCCCTGCTGAAGGCTGCAGTTACCCCCTCTGTGCTAAGAAAGCCTAGGGCCAGATGTTCCCCCAGACACACATCTACACAATACACTATAAATTTGTTTAAAAGGTGAGATTTCAGTGGTTACTTCTGCACACTCGTGTATCTCAGCTCTGTGCAGTTCAGCATTGCCCAGCGACTGTCATCACCTCATAAACTCCTCTTCCTCCTCACTTTCTTCCCTCTGGAATCCCAACTCCACTAGAAACGCAAAGCCCCACAGCCTCAGGTCTTCACAGACACTCCAACTGCTTTCTTGCCCTAAACACAACTCACGCTCAACACCCCGCTTCCTAGGAATCTCCCAAACAGGCCATGCTCCCCTTTTTTGTCATGGCACAGATTTGGGAGGTCCTGGCAGGATAGATTTTGATTCCCACATCCACAACCAAATCATTACTTTTCCATGCTCTGCTAAAATCCCGTCTTTGAATTTTACATCGCTGTCCTCACAGCGCATCTCTGCAGTCCTCCACCTCCCACTTCCCTCTCCCCTGTCTTCCCCGCCATCTCCACCACTTGCCTTCAGGCTGGCTCCGTGTGCTCAGGCTCAGTCTTTTCCCTACTTAGAAAATTCTCCTTTGACTCTTTCCATTCTCCCTCTTTGCTCAGCCAAAATTCTTAAATGAGCATCACCGTCTCTACTTGTTGTCACTCCTGAATCTACTATAATCTGGTTTCTGTCCCCACCACGCTGTCAGAAGTCCTCACTCACCCGCCAGTTACCAAAACAAATAACTTTGCTGGTTCTGGTGCTGCTCAGCCTTTCTGCACATTTAGGTTATTAAATCTTAGAACGTCTCCACCCCTCTGCTTCCCCGACACCTGCTCCCCGTGTGTCTTCTCCCGTCAACATGTTTCAGTCTCTTTTAATTGACACTTTCCTGTTCCCTAGGGCTTCTTTATTCATCTTTTTCCCTTTCACTGTGTTCTGTATCTTCAGTCAAGCACAGATATTCCTTTTTTATTATTTCTAAGTATTACAGGGTTATTCAGATCACTTTAATAATGCTAGAGTCATGGCTGTAAGTGCGCCTGTCACCCAGATAGTGTTCATGGCACCTGTTAGGAAGGTTTTTGTCCTTCCCCTCCTCCATCCTCCCCACTTGATTTCCATTGAATTTTACTTTCCACTTTGCACGTTTGTGTTCATTGGTGACTTACGGTTTCCTATATTTTTCTTTTGGACCATGTTTGCCCTTTCATTCGCCTGAAAACCATCTATCTACCCTTTAAACCCCAAATTATTAGTCCTATCTCTTGCAGTGTTTTAATTACTATCACCCCAGGAAAATTTATTACTGTTAGAATCCAACAACATGAAAGAATAGGAATTAATCTGGGCTTGACTTTCTTTATATTTAGGTCATTTCAAAAGTTTTGTCCGTTTTTATGAGTCTACTTTAAACTGTAATATCTCAGTGAATATTTATTCAATTTAATCAAAATAAGCGCCATTTGAATCAGTGCACTTTTGCCAATGTGACACATGTCGATTAATTCATCGGCATAAAAATTGGGTGCTTGGGATTTGATGAAGTCAACGAAGGCCATTTTTGCTAGGTCCTGATTGGCAAAGGTTCTACCGGTGAGAAAGTTATCGAAGTGCTTGAAAAGATGGTAGTCGGTTGGAGAGAGGTCTGGGGAGTATGGTGGGTGGGGCAGAACTTCGAGGCTCAATTCCTTTAATTTTCGGGCGGTGATTTGTGAGACGTGCGGCCGGGCGTTGTCAAGGAGCAGGATTGGACCTCTTCTGTTGACCAGTGCTGACTGCTGCTGATGCAATTTTCGGTACATTTCATTGATTTCCTCACAATAGGACTCTGCTGTGATGGTTTGGCCTGGTTGCAGAAAGTTATAGTGAATCACACCAGCCACTGACCACCACAAAGTAACCGAGATCTTTTTTTGTGGGGTTTCGCCTTTGGGAAGTGCCTGGGTGGCTCATCGGTGTCCAACCACTGTCCTGAACATTTCCTATTGTCGTAGAGAATCCACTCTTCATCACACGTGATGATCTGATCCAAAAAAGGATCATTTTGGTTGCGGAAAAGCAATGAAGAACAAACCTCGAAATGTGACAATTTCTGCCGGTAGTTTAAATCGTGGGGCACCCACTTTTCGAGCTTTTTGACCTTTCCAATACGTTGTAAACCATCAAAAACCACATGGGAGCTGACACCCAGTTCTTCCGCCATCCCACGCACCGTTTGTGATGGGTCAGTCTCCACCAGGGTCCTCAAATCCTCGTCCTGGATTACTCTAGATTGACCACTTCGGGGCTCATCTTC